>JAUPMG010292281.1:0-17447 GCA_031762675.1 Pachysandra terminalis | reverse complement strand
CCTGAATCTATGCAATATGGTACTCATTTGAAAGCATTTTCTGTCTAGAATTCAGATTTGAGATTACAATTTGACTATGTATGAAGAATAGAGTAAGTGTGGCTACCAGGGGTATTTTGGTCATTTTGATGGTTTTTTGGGCTTTTTGAAAAATTTTGCACACACAAGAAAGGTGGGGATTAGAGGTGATTTTAGAGTGCCGAGTCTCAAGCTGAGTTGTCCAGGAGCTGCAAAACAAAGAAAACTACACATTGGTGCAAATTGGGGTGTCTACAACTAGTATAATAAAAAAGTGCAGTTTTGGGGCTACTATTTATCATCTTTCGAAGGAGAGAAATGCACGTGTATTTCAGAATAAATTCCTTGCTTGATCCGTTGTGGTAAAAAAGATCCATCTTCATTATCAAAAAAAAAAAAAAAGAAGATCCATCTTGATGTTAAAGTCAAGCTTATGACCAGTTGTAAGGAGATCCCTGATAGTAGTATTAACAGAGAGTTAAGCCATGAATGGGAAATGAATGCTCTGTTTTACCTTGTTACAGTAAAAATATGCAGCTGAACTGCACCCAAATTGGGATGGTATCTGATTAACTGTGATGGATCGATGAGGGTTAACATTGCGGGGTCTGGAGGAGTTATAAGGAATCACAATGGTGACTGTTTACTTGCATTTTCCTGTGCTAAAAGGCCTTACCTGATTTTGAAACACCAGCTGGAAGCTATCTATTTGGGGTTAAGTTATGCCTTGGAGCTAAATGTTCAGAGGACCATGATTGCTACTGATTCTTTGGATTCAGTTTTACAGATCAAGAAGGATGATGCCTTGGCTATTCTTTGGTGAGTGAGGCGTATTTGGTATGATATCAAACAGCTGGCTGCCAAATTCCTTGAGGTCAAAGCAGAGCATGTAGTTCGTGAATGCAATGCCATTGCTAATTGTTTTGCGGGCTATCTCTCTACATGTGATGAAGTTAAAATTTGGTCCCCTGAGAACCTCCCAGATACGGCCAAGAAGCTGATTGAGGATGATGCTACGGGAAAACACTATGAGCATGGGTAATGTGTGATGTGCTGAGATAGTATGTGCGTTCCTTGGTGCTACTCGCTGCTAATGTGGTCCTTGGATTGTGTTGCTATTTAGTTGGGCTGGTGGTGCCTGTATTCTACTGTTGGTTGCTGTTGCGTTCCTCTATTGCGCCTATCAACCCACAATGTTGTTACGGTTTGCTCAGCTGTTTGTTGTGGTGGCAGGCTGATTTCTATTTTGTTGCTCCTTTGGCATGCCTTTGGGCATGTCAACTTTGTTATTTTGTTTTGTTTGGTCTTGGGCCTGTTCCAAACTTCTATAATCCTGTATTGCTGATCTTTTACTTCTTTCAATAAAATCCCGGAATTTACCTTTTCCAAAAAAAAAAATCTCATATTGGGTCAGTCCAGATAGTTATTTAGCATTCAAATTTCATACCCGGACTGTACTGATAATTATTTAACATTCAAATTTCATATCGGGTCAATCCAGATAGTTATTTAACATTCAAATTTCATGCCCGGACTATACTGATAATTATTTAACATGCAAATTTCACACCTGGATTATCCAGATAATTATTTAACATACAAATCCCACACCGGGACAGTCCAGATAGTTATTTAACATATAAATCTTATACCGGGACACCCCAGATAGTTATTTAACATACAAATCCCATACCCGGACTGTCTAGATAATTAATTAGCATTCAAATTTCATACCTGGACTGTCCAAATATACACTAGAACAATTACATTAAGTGTTTTTGTAAGCATTTTCATCAAAATCCGATTCATCTTCGGTTGATTCTTCATCTTCGGTTAAATCTTCATCTTCAATAGGAGGTGTGTTGTGCTCATTCCGTTGTTGGGATGTGGGTAACAGTCCAAGACCACCACCTTCAACGGTTTATCCTAGCACGTCCTCCCTCACCCAACTAAGACCACCATCTTCGTGATGTTCCATGCTATCAAAACGTTGATCGACAAATGACTCATTATCTAAAAAATCAGCATTAACACTAGTAGAATCGCCATCCACGTCGAACAAGTCCCTAGGTTTAGTCTTTATTACAGCATGCCACTCTGGTTCACTAGGGTCTTGAAAATAGAATACTTGTTCTGCTTGAGATGCTAAAACATAGGGTTCATCAGTACCTTGGAGCGCAGGTAACAACCTATTAAAGTTGCCAAGTGTGAACCCGAACTCATCTTTCTTAATTCCTTGTCCCTGTGCCATCACATCAGCCCACTCACACTTGAACATAATGAACTTTAATCATTCTGAGTATGGAAGCTCTACAATATCCGTTAATCAACCATAAAATATAATTTCTCTTGCAATCGGGTTTCAATTTCTTACATATGCATAACTTGTAGTGCTCGTGGTAACTGCAACTCCACTATTCTGATTTTTTCCGTCTGATCTCCTTGTCTACAGTACAAAATCTATACCCATTTATTATGAACCTTTCTGCAGTTGATGATAGACCGTGGGCAAGTGAGATGGCATCGTCGGTTATCTCAATATTTGTCTCTAAGAGAAAATTAACCTGATGTGAATCACAGATGGCTCGATTAGTCTAGATTCCATCCCGCTTGAAAAACAGGCTTGATGTAAGATAACTTACCTCATTTTTTAACCAATCAATGTACTTTTCATTGTGTATCCTCTGTTGTACATGGGGAAGGGCTCTGTAATTCATCATATTAATTTGGTCCTGGTGTTGCCTGAAATTTTTTACATGATATATGTCAATTAGTTGTGTAAATAAGTTGTACTAGTTCTTGGTTACAAGTGAGTGTGTTCTTATTGACTCACACGTGATAGTCAGCAACATTGTCACAATTGAACAACACATATCGATGTGCCTGCCGCCAATCTAAGTCGTTTAGTTTGAATGGCTCAGCACCACCAATTGAGCTATCGTCGTAGTTCCTTTCAGGTCGATTGAACCTCGTTTTGATCTTTGATAATTACCTTGAGCAAAATGTTAGGCATTCTTCTGCTATATAACCTTTAGCAATAGATCCTTCTGGTTGAGCTCGATTACGCACATACCACTTTAGTTTGTACAAAACCTATAGACACAATTACTCGATACACATGTTTAGAATACAATTTAAACATCTGTTAGTGAGTCTTGTAACATTTTAGAAATGTAACTTTCAATGGGATACATCCATCAGTACTGTACAGGTCCACCCAGCCTTGCCTCTCTAGCTAGTTGGATTGACAAATGCACCATAACGTCGAAGAATGCATGCAGGAATATACTCTCCAAATTACATAATGTAATAGCATTGCGTTCCTCATGTCGTGTCAAATCATGCCTTCAAAAGGCTTTCGAACACAATTCCTAGAAGAAGTTGCACAACTCTATTATGACATAACTAACATTTTTTGGCAATGACTTCATCACAGCAATAGGCAAAAATTGCTGCATTATGACATGGGAGTCGTGGCTCTTTAGTCCCGATATTTTACGGTCTCTCACTGTTGAGACCCAGACTCGGTAATTAAAGAAAATAATAAATAAAAGATTAATTAAGATGTTTTAATTAATATAATTGGCTAATAAGGGTAAATTGGTAAAATTCTATAGGTTTGGTGAATAACTTAACTCAAATTAGATCTGTGGACAATTAAATGAGATCAAGGATTATTTAGTAATTTCTGGTAATTAATGGATGGATTCTTAGACTAATTAGGGTCTTGAACCTTGTATAGGGTAAGTATTACTATTGGAGGTTATGTTGATAGTATAGGAAGTATTGTGGGAGGAGGTCGTAATTATCAAAAGCCTAAATTCAAATCAGAATGGTGGGTGCGTGTGATTGAAAGGGGGAGAGAGAGAGAGTTTCTAAATTTTATCTTTCTTTCCTTGAGTTCAGAGAAGGATTTAGGAAAGGGGTATAAGAAGAAACGATCAAGGGAGACTAGGGCATAAAACCCTAGCCATCCAGATCAAAGGAAGAGGAAAAGATGATGAGAAATAGAGGAAGAAGAGAAAAGAGAGAGGAAGATCCGTCGCTACGAGTCGATCTTAGATCGAAGGTAAATACCATTTTCTGTATAGTCTTAGTATCATGTCGTTGTTCTATTGAAAATGCAAGATTCGTGTGTTTGAATGATGATAGACGTCTCTGTTTAGATCCACGAGTTATTCTCTTGCGTTTTCTGATATTAATGTGATTTATGTTGTTAAATCGATGTAATATTACGGTTGATCTTGTTTATATGATAATTAGATGCTTGTAATTATTTGGATATGTCTATTCATGTTAGTTTGATGTTAATGGACCATTAGGATTGAAGAAATTGAGTTGGGATCAAAACATAGGATTTCCAGAAAACAAAAAAATCACCAAATCTGTACCCTCGATTATAGAACCCGTCTAGATATTTTTATTAATTTATTTTATATTTTATTAGGATTCTCCTATTCGTTAGGAGCACACCAAAAGAAGTTTGAAGAGATTCCTATTAGTACTTAGGGAGATATGACCAAAATACCGACTTTACGTCAAGGCAGAAAAACCCAAAAAATCCCACCGACAGAGAGCGATTTTAGGCTTATTTTGCTATTCGGTAGACTTCGGTCCACTGAGAACCCCGCCGAACACCTGAGAAATACACAGTGGAGCTTGTTAGGCTTCGGTCCACCGACAACTCCATCGACAGAGACCGATTTGTAGGTTTATTTTGCTATTCGGTGGGGTTCGGTCCACCGACTACCCCACTGACGACCCTGTACATTGCACAGTAAGGTGAATTTTTGTGGATTCCTTGGGTGGATGGTGAAGGGCTTCGGCCATTGGTTGTTGTTGAGTTCCGAAATCAAGTTTTGACCTTAAGGCATCTAGCCTACCTGCGGGAAGTCAAACTTGGTGTTCCGAAGTTGTTGTTTTGACCATCATCCCACCTTAGGTCTGATATTGAATTAATACTGAAATGACTTGGTTTATTGATTATATGATTACTTAGGATGTGATAACATGATAAGGAGCTTGTGACTGATTGTGTATGGCATGAGAGGAATTCCCATGATGGCTTCCTAAGGATTATCCGCGTGTATGGGCGCACGGAGAGCTTTCGAAGGTTATCACTGGAAGTCCGAATGTTTGTTGAAAGGATGCCTATGATGGCTTCCCAAGGATTGTCCGCATGTATGGGCGCACGGACAGCTTCCAAAGGATACTATCATCGGCAATCCTACTGATTGTTTAATGCTGGTTCGGTAACTGGATGGTGATATACGGAGGTTGTGTTCATCTGTGGGATTGGTTCTAGTTTGGAAGGTTGGTTTGGGGAATTGAGCCCCGTACACCAACTCATGTTTGGTCTTCATTGTTGATAGAAAGATCGCTCCCGTGTGGCACTCCTTGGGTGTAAGTCCTTAAACTGTGATGGATGTTCCCGAGTGGACTCCTTCGATACTTTTGGAAATAGCTACGGGAATTAAGCACGGGTAGATTGAAAGTCCTATGGAACCGCACCGTACAACGTGGGATTTAAGAGAGTAGTATTTAGCTGTAGTAAAATGAATGACCTGTAATTGCTATTGCATGATATGAGAGTGTCTTCCAGCTGCAGTAAAATGGAAGCCAAGGCAACTTGGGACCTACTGATTATTAGCTAGGATATGCATTAGATTCATTCATATCATTGTTTGAGCATTCCTTGATGTGCATTTATTCATCCTTCATACATTCATCTTTCTTTGTAATTCAGTTTCTTATATGTGTTTGCTAACTTCCACTATGCATGTATGTTTATCAATATTGTTTTTCTTTCCATTTATTGTTTAGAATGATATTATGGTATGTTTGGACTAACAGTATGGTAAAAGGATGGGTGACAGAATTGTGTTTACTGAGTATTCCAAGATCATGCAACATTTCATGTTGCAGGTTGAGGTGACATGAAAGACGGACGTGGACTCGGTCTGTTGATTTGATTATCCCTCCATTTGATTTTCGTTGATAGAATCCATGTAATAGGATTAATTAAGTCTATGGTTTTGGATTATAGTTGTTAAGTATTATTGGGGATCTTCTGAAGCCGTGTGTTGTAAATTGATTTTGATAGTAGCTTCCACACTCTGATTATTGTATTAGCACTAGAAATGCTCTGTATTGGTGTATGGTAGTTGTTGAGCCACGGTCCATGCGTGGATCCTGAAGATCTAACCTTGTGATCCGTGCTACCCACCTAGGTGATATGTCATGGATTATCACATATTATATTCTTATTTACATGACTTATCTACTATTTTCTCATATTAAACCCTTCATTTTACATAGGATTTACCAATTTTATTTTACCTTTGCACTAAATTTTAATTGTCTTAATTATGCTTAATTTATTGATGCAGAGGTAATATGGAGACCAATCCTGGTCAATGGAAATCAAACCCAGGTCGGTTCGGATTAGATCAGACGGATCAGCTTAGACAGGTCGGATTAAGCTCAAAGGGAATGAAATTAGAAAGAACGGCCAAGGCTTCTAGAAGTCCCTAGCTTGATTGTATTCAATTTTCATGAAGATTTGCTCCACAAAAGAGGAGGTTTCTATTTTGAGTTTAAGAAAGTTACTTTCCAGAATTTCACTGAATAGATCTCGGTATTGTGACCATAACTCATTGTAGAAACGTCCAAATAAGGTGATTTCGGTGGCTCTAGAAAGCTAAGAAGTAGATCTAAAAGTTTCTTCAAGACAGAGAAGTCCAATTCGATCGTTGGGAAGGTACAATCAGCATAGAAAGAGGAAACTCGTGATGTTTCCTGTTTGGAGAATATCAGAGGGAAGTTACTATTTTCTTCAAGGTTTTCTTTCTCAAACTGAGGACGAATTGGAGCTCTATAAAAGGGGGAAGAATCACTAGTTTAATGATCCCATTTTCTTCTTAATTTTCTATTAACTTTTCTGTATTTTTCTTCTTCTTCCATGGAAGTCTAATTCTCTGCAAAGGCTAGGAGTGAAGTCCCTTGTAATTGGTATGATTTTATTGTAATTATTTTCTTTAATAAAAATTATATTTTGATTGTTAATCTATTTTGATTTCTTGTTATTTATGAGTTCTTCATTCTTTTTATGAATTCAATCATGTTTTTCTCATCATTAAGAAAAATTTCTCATGGTTTCTAATGGGAATCCAGAATTAAATTGAATGGGTTTTTCTAAAAGTATTCTAGCCATGTCATGAACTACGGTTACGAACTGTTCCTGAATTATTTTAGTTCAACCGAATCAAAGGTCTTAATAGCAATTAAGCATATAATTTCTCCGAGTTACAATGAATTTCATACCGGTTCAAAGAACTGCCCCAATGCCTGCGCATTGTCACCATTAATTTTAATCTATTTTATTTATTTTTACTTATCACTTAATTATTCCTTTTAATTGCCAGTAATTTTTCACTACTATAATTGTTCTTAACACTCTTTTGTCTCAAATTCCATGCTCTCTGTGGTTCGACCTCGGACTGATCGAGTATTATTTTTCTTCGAATTCCTGCACTTGAGAGTGAGAAAGCAGTAGGGATTGGGGCATCGAGATCCAGGGCATGACACTCACACTGACATACCTTGCAATACTTGTAGAATAACCATCTAGAACTTTCACATTCTTCAAGACAGTACAAAACCTTTCTTTCTCGACCCTGTTCATGGAGAAACACGCAGGCAAGAAAACTTTTCCTATGCCATGTAGGACCTGTGGGTGTAATTACTTCCTCACGCCCATCTTTACCAAGTCTAAAATAGAATTAAGATTTTCCTTCGACTTACCATCAATTTTTAACAACGTACCAAGGAGATTATCACAAACATTTTTCTCGATATGCATGACATCCAAATTATGCCTTAATAAATTATGCTCCCAACATGGCAACTCAAAGAATATGCTCTTCTTCTTCTAATTATATGGCATACCGTCATCTCTTATTTCTCGTGATCTTTTTCTCTCAGTAGTCTTCCCAAAAGTGAAGTCAATACCCTCCAACTGTTTCAAAACATCAGACCCGGACAATGGTATCTAATCATGTACCGAAAATGTTTCACCAATGTGAATTCATCCCCCTAAACATGGCAATATGATAACAGATTATTCTATGTGTGCATCTGTAATAATCCAAACAAAAATAATAGGATTAATATGTAAATAATAAAAGATTATAGGTTAATTTAAAATTTTAGTAATTAGCTGTCATGTTTGACTTTTGACCGATTGTGATTGGTGGGTTGTACAAATAGGAAACTAGGTACACCACACACAATCATAACTTCTAAAGTTATGACATGTGGCTATGATCTTGTAGGGATCTCAAAATATAACTTAATGGCTAAGATCTTGTACGAATTTCAAAGGCAAGGATCTTATGGGAATCTCAACATGTAAATCAGTGGCTAGGATCTTATAGGAGCGTTCAATCTCCAATTAATGGCTTAGATTTAAAACAAGGAATTATAAACACTCTCTAATTAGAAAGGATTCAAATAAAGAAGTAAATAGTAACTAGCCAACTAAGACTAGGAGGCTAAGTCAAAGGTTAAGGAATTAGTAAGTATTCTCTACAAACTACAATAACAACTATTTAAACTAAAGCTAGGATTCTAAATAAGAATTAGTAAGTAATCAATTTAGAAAGAAACCCACATGGGCTAGAAAACTAATTTAAGGGCTGAGATTCAAACTAACTAATCTAAGGGTAGAGATTAAGAGTTTTATAGTTTCTAAGCTTAGAGCTCCTAAGTGCCTATAGAAATACAAGGCCTTGGGAGGCGGATTCATTGCTTGGAGAAGAAGAAGAAGAAGAAAAAGAAGAAGAATGTGTAATTCTCTACACCAACCTTCAAACCAAGGTAAGTATTCATGTATATCTTTATTTATGATTTTAATAGGAGTACAAGGTTACTTTCATTGAGTATGAAGTATTTTAATGGCTTTACTTGTTTTCCAAGTTTCAATACTAGGATATGGTAAGATTGATTTGAGTATTGTTTTGAGAAGTCCATTTATTAGGTTTTGTGTGGAATTCCATACAAGCCAATGTTACTTAATTATGTTTTGTGTTTAAAGTTCAAGAGAAACCAAAATTTAGTGTTTTTGTGCAAACCGCGAGGTTCGGCAACCTCCTTGGCATGCCGAACAGACCATCGAACACCTTCAGTAGACTTCGGTGGCCTACTTAGCATACTGAAGAGTGTGCTGAACTCCAAATACCTCCTAATTTATATTTTTGGATTCTCCTGCTCGTAAGGAGCACAGAAAAACAAATTTGTGGTGATTCCAATAACTGTACACAAAGTTATGGCCAAATTATAGAAGAGACGTCAAAACTATCAAGCCCTACCGAGCCCAACTCGGCATGCCGAGCGCCATAGAAAAATTCCTTAAGCCCCTAGAAATGCTACCGAAAATAAACTCGGTATGCCGAAAAGGACACCGAGCCAAACCCAGACCTGCTCAGCAGACTAAGAGGAGACGGGTTGACTGAAAAATACCAAAGTGCTCCGATTTCTATGAAATTTCACATACATCCTTATTTAGACCTAATTAGACTAATTTTGATGTTAGTTTTGATAAATTATGATTATTTCATATAGTTACTTCTTTATGGACCCAATTGCTATGTTTGATAAACTGTTGATATTTTGACTTGAACTCATATTGCATATACTTACTTCTTTATGAATCTATTTTTGAACATGTGATATTTTATGATTCATATTACTTGCATGTTCATGGTTAACATGTTAAATCGTCATATTTCACATTGTACACATGATTTGATTGCTTGGTTAATACAGACATTCTCACTTGCACAACATATTATATATTCATTGTTATCATGTTAATTAGGCTTATTGCACATTGTACACATACCTTGATTGCTTAGTTAATGCACACATTCTCACTTGCACAGCATATGCCAATATTATTGCATAATGACCTTGTATTGGTCTAATGCATTGACTTGACCTTCATAACTTCATATTGCTGGAGTTTATGATTATAATGAGAGTATTATGATCTGGAAATCATACTAAGTGAGGAAGTTCTTGATGAAATATTTGCACGTGTTGAGGGACCATACTTCCCAATAGACCAATTAATTTGTTTACTCCTATGGTGAGGGATATGTTCTATGTGATGATCCCAAGAGACTTGTGGAAAGATGATAGGTGAGGGTCAGTAAACCCAATATTTGAATCATGTGAGTGAAACTCTGTTAGTAGATCGGCTAATGTATGGTTCTCAAAGGAAGTTTTGGGTGATGCCTTGGGATTAGTCCCTATGATTGGAAATAAGTGAGGGGATTGTGCCCTCTATGTCGAAACCCCTAGAAACTATGTTACACACATAGAATAATCTATTATTTCTGCCATATATTGGGGGATGATTTCTGAGCGAGCATCCTTGGGTAGTATGATTGAGATCATATGTGGAACTTACACTAATTGAATATTATACAACATACATATTGCATATTAGATTGTTTGTCTTAAATCACTTGTGGTGATTATACTTGCTAGTTGCACATAATGCACTAATAATTGAACCAGCATATTGCATTGCATATTACATCATTATTCATATCATATATTTATTGTATATCGATCACTCATCATATATTTATTGTATATTGATCGCTCGTCACATATTTAGTGTATATCGATCACTCATCACATATTTAGTATATATTGATCACTCATCACATATTTATTACATATTGATCACTTATCCCATATTTATTGCTTATTGAACACACATTACATATTCATTGCCTATTGATTACACATCACACATTTCACTTATTTATTGTTTATATTGATTACCATTAAAGAGTGGCATTGTCCCTACTTCAATCATAAATATTGTTAGACTTGTTACTTACAAAGCTAGTGTAGCTTACGATTTCGAGCACAACATATTTCAGGAGCTATAGATGATGGACATAAGGACCATGAGGACCAAGGTGGAGAACAAGGATGCTATAAAGATATTAGTCATTATTAGGGTTTTATTTGGTGATTTTAGTAGAACTTGTAGTAGGGTTTATTTACTGTAATTCAGTACTTACTAGATTTGATTTTCAATAGTTAATAGGGATAGATTTGAAGCATGCGACTAGTATTATTTTCTTTCCGTTGTTTTATGTTTGAAGATTGTTTTGTGATGGATATTATCTTAATAATATTACTTTTCTATAACTTTATCTTATATAATATCCTACTTAATTCAATGATTTTGGTTATGTATTGCCTATCCACTCCCATATGGATATGGGGTGAGAGTTACAACTTAAACTTGGGGTCTCCATTGAGATTTTCAGGTTTGGGTCGTGACAGCATCGTAGTTCTAAGGGACTTCGACCTAGAGGGCACAATCCCCTAACCTTATTTTTTTATCATAGGAACTAGAGCTGGCACAACCCGCCAACCCGACCCGACTAAACGGGTTAGGGCCAACCTTTTCATTAAATGGGTTAGGTTCAGGTTAACGTTTTCTCGACCCGTTGGTAAACGGGTCGAATCCGACCCAACCCAACCCGCCAAACCAGTGTGACCCGTTTATTATTATTTTTTATTTTATTAATTTTAAAAATAAAAAATAATGATATAATAATTATAGTAATAAAATAATAAAAAATTAAAATAATTAATTAATTAAATTTTAAATGGGTTGGCGGGTTCAACTCGTTTATAGGCGGGTTAGGTTCAGGTTGAGGTTTTCCTGGCCCGTTGGTAAACGGGTCAAACCCGACCCAACCCGTTTAAGCCTCAACCAGGTTACGACCCGACCTGACCCGACCCATTGCCACCTCTAACAGGAACATATCCAAGGTTTCACCAATGTGAACTAACCTCAGTGAGCCATACATTATCGAAATACTAACAGAAGGTGACTCTTATGATTCAGATATTGGGTTTCACTAATGTGAACTATCCCTCACCAATCATCTTACCACAAGTATCTTGGGATCCTCATACAAGGCCTATCCCTCACCTTGGGTGAAAACAAAAACTTAGTCCCTCAATGGACAAGTAAATGAGTCAAAATAATATCCTTAGTTAATCTGGCACATGGTACTCCAACAACAGGAAAACATGGAAGCTATCATAGCAGAGTGGTCAATATGCAACTCATTATTTCAAATCCTTTATTAATGCAGTGCACATAAATGATAATATAACACATATATTCAAAACAACATAAACATGAGCACATTCTCATGGTACTAGATAACATAGATGCACATAGTGTAGTATATAGTTCGGTACACAAGTAGGCATGCTGAAAGTGTCATAAATACTATAATTAAGTGTAATATGTCTCATTCAAGTCAGATATGAAGTGTTCACATAACTATGGTTCCTTATACAAATGAATCCTTCAATGATGCTAAAAAATACATAAATGATTTATACATGATATTAACAAGTTTATAATTCAAACAAATCATCTAAACATGCGTATAATATGAAATCAAAACCAATGGAAGTGTTGTTGGGTTATTTCTTTATGTGTCTTAAAATCTTATATTGTTGTAGGAAGTTCTAGAAGGTAAAATCTTTGGTCTAAGGGGGTCATATTTTGATATAGGCATTTCGGATATATGAAAACATGGTAGGTAATCTATAATTAGTATTGTACAAGTGTCCAAACTCAAAAACTTCAAAGTAGGCAACACATGGGATTTCGATTGGCTGTCGGTCGACCGAAATCTGGGAGGATTGTCCAAATTCCAAAACCTTGAAATGGGGATCTAGGGAAGGTCTAATTAGGTCAAATATGCAAAAACATATGGGGTTTAATCTGGTCGGTTGGCCTATCGATCGACCGATGGGTGTTGGCTGCTTGGTCAATGAGTAGGTGTCACACCCCGGATCCAGATGCCCGAATCCCTAGGTGGGCGGCACGGATCACGAAGCGAGACCTTTGGGTTCCATGCATGGAACGCGGATCGCTATCAATCCATAAGCAATAGAAGTAATTAATTACCTCTTATTGAAATCAGAGTGCGGAAGCTAAACAACTTAACCTTACAATAATCCAAATAAACCCAAAGGTTCATGACTTCAGCTGAGTCATGACCTACGAAGTCATCTAGTCTAAGTAACCTAACAAATTCTTTACATTGCAAAACTCTAGCAAGAGCACCACTCTAAAACGAAACAATAAATAACTAAGCATACGGTAGGCAGCACATCTAGCTCCGTCATCATCCCCTCAACCTTCAATTTGAGTAAGTTGCATGAGGTTTGAATGCCCAGTAAGAGAATCAACACCATCATCCATCCCCATACGTTATCATAACTGTCAAGTAGTGGTGAGTGAAATAGTAAGTGATATGAACATTTTACATGATGCGATGAGATGAAATGCTTAAACCAGACAAATGCTCTAATGTATGCTCAAACAGGGAATACAATGCATAATGAGATGCAAGAAATGAGTTAAGCTATGTATCCCATTAAGTGCCCCTCATGTCTCTACCCCAAGTCAAACCAAAATAGAACAATTTTAGGACCACGAAATAGTAAGTGATATGAACATTTTACATGATGCGATGAGAAGAAATGCTTAAACCAGACAAATGCTCTAATGTATGCTCAAACAGGGAATACAATGCATAATGAGATGCAAGAAATGAGTTAAGCTATGTAGCCCATTAAGTGCCCCTCATGTCTCTACCCCAAGTCAAACCAAAATAGAACAATTTTAGGACCGTGGTCCTGGGACTGCCGGAATGCCCCCTTTTCGTTCCGGGCATTAACCCATGGTACGAAGACACCATTTTTGCTAGTTTAAAGTATAAGTTACTTATGGAGTTCCACCGATATGCTAGTTTAGAGTGTATAGAGTATATACCCCTCAGGGAGTTCCACCCGATGCTAGTTTAAAGTGTATAGAGTATATACCCCTCAGGGAGTTCCATCCAATGCTAATTTTGAGTGTTACCAAACTCAGGGAATTCCACCCAATAATAGTCCACCTCCCGGGCACACCTAACGATCACACAACCTAACATGACATACTTTATTAAATTAAGAACCGAAGGATAGTCACCAACAGAAACTATCCACACACCCATACATGCGGATAATCCGATTGGATGCCATCCTAAGATTCCCCAAGTGATCACACCATATCATAGTAGCATCATTGTTCTATCTGTCACTACCCGGTTGACCAAACAAACTAATGTGTTCATAACTCAATCTGTCGTTGCCCGGTTGACCAAATAAGTTATTAATCCATCATGAGTAGGACTTCCAGTGATAACACTCACTAGATTCCATCACAGGCGTCCTTTCCACACCTACCAATCAAACCAAATCAATTCCAAAACTTCCAAATCTAATAATCAAGTCCAGAGTTCATTCATTCCAGAAATATCAATTTCACATATCAATTTTCCATAAACCACTACCAGTTTATCATCTTCCAAATTATCAAGTTCCATGGTGAAAAATGATGGTCGCAAAATATATCATGAAGCAACAAGTTCACTCTGAAAAACCAATTCCCACACAATGGCTAAAGCCCCACCTTATTCACCAATGAAATCCAATCTATGTCATCCACTGTGCAACCAGGCAAGCCTCATCGGTAGGGTCACCGATGGACCGGTGTCCACCGATGGGGTATTTTGGTCTCAATTCAAGGCTCTGTCGGTAGCCTCACCGGTGGACTGGTGCCTACTGATGGATCATATATTGTTCTCAGGTGGCCGATGGGGTTGCCGGCAGACCCGTGCCCCCCATATTTGCACTAAAACATTCCCCCTGTCGGCAGGGTCACCGGTGCCTGCCGATGGTCACGGATCTGGGTTATTTTCCAGATTTCTAGAAAACTCAACCAAGAACACCATTTCATTTCTCATCAATCCTAAAGGCCACCTAACATCAAATTAACATGTTCAAGGTATAAAAATCATCTTGAAAACTGTTTTTCTACATACAACAAGGATCACATGTTTGCAAATCAAAAATATGCATCTAAAACTTAAAATAAACATTCGAAACATTAATCCACAGTATCATGCATAAAACCAACTTCTAATCTGAATAGGATCACCTAAGAAGACTATACGGTGGATTACAACTTACCTCGTGTGTTCCAATACGCGATTCTAACCCGGATCTCCTTCTTCTTATTCTTCTTCTTCTTCTTCTGTTTCTCTTTTCCCTCTTCTCCTCTTCCTCTTCTCTAGTTTGGATGACTAGGGTTTCTGACCTAGCATCCTCCACCCTTTCTCTTCACATTCTTTCCTAAACCCCTTCCCCAGTATAAGGAAAGAGAGGGTCGGAGAATGGAAACTCTTCCTCCCTCAATCTCACGCATCCCACATACTCCCTCTTGCTCTGATTTGAAATGGTTTGGTAATCACTTCTCCTTCCCCAACTGTTTCTCCTAATAACACTATAACCCCACATCACTTATACATCTATTAAATTAGCCCCAATGCTCCATTTAGCCCATAAACCACGCCCTAAATTCTTGGGTCCACACACGCAAAATCTGGGCCAAGCCCACTAACCCAATTTCACAGCCCATCTAAGTAAGTTAATCCCATTATAACTCCTTACTATCCCTTAATTACAGTTTGACTCCGCACCCACACTTTCATTAGTACATAATCACCATTCAATAGAATTGAATTTCATTTATAATTATTTAACTCCACTTAATAATCTCGTATTAATTATTATTATGAATTTTTTGGATCCGGGTCTCTACAGCAGGCCAAGTGCCTTTGGTCATCGGTTGACTATCGGTTGGTCGATGGGTCAACCGATAGGGTTCTGGGTTTTTCAGTCTGACACAGGTCTAGTGTTTTCGGCATAACTTTCTCATTACTTATCAAAATTACTTCAAATTTGTTTTGCTAGGTTCCTAACAAATAGAGGAATCTTAGAAAAATATAAATAAATAATATAAAATAGTTACCTAGGGTTATTTAATCGATAAATCAAAATATTGAAATCTGTCCAGTTTTAGTAGTCTTTTGCTTTCTTAAACAGTTGGTGATAATTATAAATCGTTACTAATCTTTATTTTAGGGTTTTAAGGATAAGAACATGACGAAGGTTTTGAAATCAAGAACACTATATTACAAACTTAGGCTAGAAGTAAATACACAAGATAATGAAGGAAAGCTCACCTATTTGCTATAGATCCTTTCTTTGATGTGTATTCTTCACTTTTATGGGTTGTTGATCCTTTTCTAGTTTCTCTTAGGGTTTCCCACAAAATTGCTTTGTTTCTATTTCCTTACTTCTCTTGTTTTCCTTATCTTTATAATGTTTTAGGTGTTCTAGTTATATTAAAACTGATAATTGGTGTTTAGCAGTTATCTGGACTCCTAGTTTGATTATAACTTATACTTATTAATTATCCATTAATTGGCTACGAAATTCCTTATTAATTATTTAAGTATTTAATTCTCTTGGGCCTTAGGATCTTACTTAAGCCCATTAGTGTAGTTGTTAGGCCCATACTTAATCTTAGTTAAGCCTAACTTAAGTTATAAGCCTAGTTTACTTATTCTGAGTCCAATTAGTGTAATTAAGCACAACTATTATTATAGTTTCTTAATTTAATTATTCTAAGTTACATATTACCTTATATTTATATTAATTACCAACTTTAGGTTAGTTTTAATTTATGACTTTGTTAAATTACTATTTTACCCATCTTATTAAAAAAAAATTCTAGTCTAGTTTTTCAGGTCCTTTCAATCTCCCATGTTTTCCACTAATTACTCATATATATGCCCTAATTTAAATTCTTATGACAGTTAAACCCTAATTCAAATCTAACTTAATTTACTATTTTAACCCTATCATTATCAAATGGGCCACAAGACTAGATCTAGGTCAAGCCTAACTTATTTAATTTTACACTACCATATATGTTTCTTAATCACAATCTAACCCCAAATATTTATTATATTAACATATAGGTCCCTATGGTTTGTTGTTATTTCATTTAAATACTAGTTCAGTTAATTAGACGCACAGCCCTTTATAACTAGTTGCAAGTGAATATTATTGCTAATTATAATTAATTTATATTAATTATAATTTAAAGACATGGGTCGCTACAGTCTACCCCCCTTAAAGGAATTTCGTCCCAAAATTTACAGTTGTCCCTATTCTATATTCAAACCACTAATAGAGTCTATTCCGCAATATATCAATGGGGTGAAGTCATCCCATTATCATAATTCCATATCACATATGTTTACATAACACTACACAAAGAATGAAGATGCAAATAACACAAAGCAATCAATCACTAAACACATTCACATCACAAACACACAATCAATGAGGACAACCAATGCCCATGCAACAATCAGATGATGAAAGGTAAACACACACAAAGTTGCAATGCACATGAA
>JAUPMG010292260.1:0-17449 GCA_031762675.1 Pachysandra terminalis | reverse complement strand
CCCCCCCCCCCCCCCCCCCAACAACTACAACAACAAAA
Organism: Pachysandra terminalis; assembly: GCA_031762675.1. Lineage (NCBI taxonomy): Eukaryota > Viridiplantae > Streptophyta > Magnoliopsida > Buxales > Buxaceae > Pachysandra > Pachysandra terminalis. The sequence continues at coordinate 17,411 of JAUPMG010292260.1, read as the reverse complement.
AAAAAAAAGAAAACTCCCTTCTAAAGTAGAATAGTAACTAACAACGTTTAAGATAGATCCATGGTTTAAAATATCGTGTCGATACGTATCGTGTATCGACCGATACAGCACAATATGCAACATTACGATACGATATGTATCTTTCTATAGTGTATCGGTCGATACATTACCGATACAGTCGATACGCTCGAAACTATCTTGATACGTTGGATACTGATAAAAAAAAAAAGACAATGAAAACTAAAGAAGGATAAAAAAGAAAACACAAATAGAAACCCTTAAATTACTACCTAATTTCATAAAAGAACAAAGAAAAAGACAATGGAAGAAAGAGAGAGAGAGAGAGAGAGTATTTGTTTGGTTGGGCTAATATTCTTTATCTTATCCTTCTCATCATCGTTCTTCTTCTCCGTTCATTTGCTATTTTCCTTCTCCGAAGATTGTCGAATAAGAAGGCTTTTTGTTTTAAATATGTATTTATATGTTATAAAAGTTGTACTTTTTTGTTCTAAGACATTCCTAATGGATTTTGAATTTGTTTGTTGATGTTTGAAAGTATGTTTCCGTCTTAAATTATGATTACATCTTGTTACTTATAGGTAATTGATCCCATTAGATATGTATGATTTTCTTTATGTTTTATTAGTGTATGTGATATACTGTGACATTACACTTATTGAAGTTTTTTTAAGTTTTCATGTGTCTACGCGCATAGAGGTTGGTTTTCACGTTAATATATATTATATGTGTGGGTGTATCATATCAAAAACATGTTAATTTATCTTTACCTTATCTTTGCATAAAAGTGGGTCTTGTATTATGTATCCTTCATTTTCCTTGCGTATCCATCGTATCTATGATTTTTACAACGTATCCGATACAATACTCGATACATATCCATTTTCGAGCGGACCGATACGCTACCTTGATACGATATTTTGAACTATGGATAGATCGCAAATTGAAAAGGATCCAAAAGGAATCTGGAATACTAATGGAAGTCCCCCACTGATGTCACATTCTTAAAATAACTTAGCTTCATTATGTTCTATGGCAGAACTATCTATATTGATCACGATGCATTTTGTCCCATACATAACTGAAATCACCCTTCAATATCCACGTAAATCATGACTAAGTGGTACACATGCCCATCAACAAATCCTCTGATTGGATCTCTCAAACTTAATTGAAGTTCCAAAAGCAATCAAAACTCAAATTCTATTCATCAAAAAATGAAATAAAAATAAAATTCAAGCTCATCTAACTTAACTCGACCAAGGATGAAATCGTTCATGACACCAAACCATATCCTTTATGCACATTAGGTAAATTGTCCAAGTTATGCATGAAGCAAGGAACTGTCCAAGGTGTTTTGCACATATGTTCCCATATGAACAATGCTAACCATCCAGCCAAACGTGGTCAACACTAGATATACAAGACTTGAGCAGCCAATTTTTGAATTTCATGGTTGAATCTCAAAGTTTATTTTGCATGACCATTAAAATCAAAAATTTAAAGCATCAAATTTTTGTAAACTAAATGAACAAAACAAGTCCTATGTTAGACATAGTAGATATACAAACCTCCGAGTAGTTATACAGAAAAGGAGAAAGGTATATCAAATTAACTAGTAGTTCAGGAAGGTAAATGTGAATATAAAAACCAGATGAAAATGCTTTGAACTGTTTGATATTTAAAACCATAAATCAAACAGATTTATTAATTCATTTTGAATTTAACCATTTGATAAAATATCAAGGCAATTAAACCATGGAAACTCAATATATTTAACAAATTTAAAAAAAAAAAAAATGAACAAGGAACAAGTTTTGTGGTTAATGCTATAGAGGACTCCAAAATATGTAGATTGTAATAAAATAATTAACCAACTGATACACATCTATTTTATGGTGGGATTCATCATGATAAATTGATGCTTTTGTATTGCCAAATCTTCTAGACTAATCAACTCAACAAACCATATATGTCAATCAGTACTCTATGAGTCGACTGACAACAACCAGCAAATAATTCACTAGTATATGCAAAACCCAATTACCTGACGTGTAGGACATTGTCACAACCATACTTTTTGCCGCAGCAAAAGACCGTGCGGCACCCCAACTTTCCTCAAGTCAAGGCCAACCTAAGCCATTCATATGCCAAACCAACTCACAAGCACACCCAACATGATATCATGATAGGATACAACTCGCTCGGAGTCCCGCACACCAAGCCTATCTTGGCCGGCCCACAAGCTACTTCACAGCGCTAGCAAACGCTCTCCCCACTCATAGTGTACCATTGTCATCTGGGTCTATCTAGCATTCTCGCAATGCTACTAGAGTCCCCGACCAAGCCGATTAACCAATGCGCCCCACACTAGGAGCCCCGCACAACATAAGCCTTCTTAGCATCCCGAATAGCCCTGGAGCCCGAGAAGCCCCAACCATCGTGCCTCGAGGATATATCCTCCCCAACGCACCTCCAACAGCATTAACACAATCCATCGTGTCAACCAAGGCAACCCGCATCTCATAGCACCAACACAACACTAGTAACGCCCAATGAGCCAAGCACGCGAGAGCCAGCCCAGCATGTTAGCCTCCATGCCCCGCGATGAGTACACTACTGTCGAGCACCTTGCCCTAGTAGTGTCCCGAGACATACCATCGTAGTCCTAGGACACCTTAGACATCACCTCTGCAATGCTGAAACCCGCCCCTAAGTCCCTTGGAGATTACCTGTCCCGTGCCACACTTGGCACAGAGAAGGGCCAGGTAACAGGACCCCTCCTTAAGGTAGCTACTAAGCCTTTACCCCAATGCCAGTCGGAAACGTCACATCTATTAGTGGAGTCATACCAACTTATCTTGAACTACGGATAGATTTTTCACGAGCCGTCTAAACCTGAGCGTTCGTCTCACCATCTTCACGAATTCTCATTCACATCCAAACTACTAAATCGTCACCTATTCTTCCCCATGCTCCTCCGAGCGTGCAGGGCTCACATACTAGAAATCCACCCTCAAGTCATTTTCTCAGTGTGGGCACCTCGCCCCCCTTTAGACATGTCAATATAATGTAGAAGCACCCCAGAGTCGTTTCCCAAAACATCTCTCCATGATGGCCATGCATGAGCAAACCTCGCCCTGTCGCGCCAAGCCGCGTGCCTAACTTGGCACTGTCATGGGCCATGCACCATGCATATTGTTGGCCCGCGACAACATGCCCATAAATGAAAAAATTCAAATGTTCAAATCAAAAAATAAAGAGCAAGGTACATCCACACAACAAAATAATACAAGCCATGAGACGTGTAGATGCAGCACATAAGAACCAACCAATCATTGCTAAGATGTGAAGTTTGGGATTTCTCATCATCTGTACGGGGCCTAGGCCTAGGTGCTGGATCTCGAAGTACATCCTTAACTAAGTTAGGTTTTCCACATAAACCTGTTCAAATCACACCTCCCCAACTTATTGTTCAACACACAAGAATTTTGGAATGCTAATGCATCAAGAAACTTTCGATCTACCAACTGTTGTGCCTAGACAGTTAAGAAAAGAATTTGATTGACCAATTCTCCATCTTATTGACAACGTATAAGATTAAGGAAAACATTGATCAAAAAAAAAAGGTTCATATGAAAAGGTCAAAGAGGATGCGTACTTAAATGATCTAAAAGAACTAAAAGAGGACCAAAAGGGACCTAAATTGGAGTGCATGAAAATGACTTGAATACACATACTGAAGATTGATTTTTTTAATAGACCAAGATAACATAACAGAATTTTTGTGGATGACCGTAACTAGCTGGGATAAGGAATTCTATTGAAGTTGATATGTATTCTTTTGATGACAGATTTGTAAGACAATGCATACTAAAATGATCTAAAAGAACTAAAGGAGGGCCAAAAGGGACCTAGATTGGAGTACATGAAAATGATTTGAATACACATACTAAAGATTGATTTTTTTAATAAACATGGATAACAGAACAGGATTTGTGTGGATGACTCTAACTAATTGGGATATTTTATTGGTGTTGATATGTATTCTTTGATGACAGGTTTCCTCGGCCCTTTGACCCACCTTCTGATCCAGGTTAAGCATTAGAAGACGGGCCCGACTTTCGAGTAGCTAAAATTGATGTGTTATATTTTCTTAATACACCACCAAAAAGAGATGAACAAAAAGATGTACCAACAATATATCGAGGCAAGGAAAAAAGTCTTTAAAAACTCAATGTGAAGCAAAGTCTAAATGGTAGGGTGTTAAAGCAAAAATTGACTAAGAGTATCCCAATATGCACAGTTGCAAACCTGTATCTCCAACCCCTTTCTAGTTAGCAACAGAAGGAAACATCCCCATAATTGCCTGAGGTGTTAATTAGACGAGTGTCTGAAGTTCGGAGGAACATCCCAGGCAGAAGAACGCTATTTGATTGGGAACTGAACTAATAGACTAGTCGACAGTTTTTTTTTTTTTTGATAAATGAAGAATTATATAAAAGCTAAGAAGAAAAGAAGAAGCACCAAATATATAAGCACCCGGCTGAAGAGACCATCTCTAACCAGGAACCATAAAACAGAAAACCACAAAACTAAAATAAAACTAAAGCCCCACTCTCAATGGAAGGCACCACCCAGCCTAGGTACAAAGTCCATCAAACCTCTCTCTGGATCCGAGATCCCCTCGAACATGACAGTCCTCCCCAAACCCCTCCTAGCCATAGCCTCAGCCGCCAAATTGGCCCCCCGGGATATCAAATGAAACGAGAAGCTCCAATCTCTGCTTAAGGACCAAGCCAGGCGGAGAAGATGGGTAAAACGCCATGCACACTGCTCAGAATGCCCCAGCCAATCAATGATAGAACACAAAGAGCTCTCCACTATCAAATCCCTACGCCCTAACAATCCTCAGCCCAATCACCAGTGCCATCAACCTAGCCCTTGCCGACTCACCACCACCCCTAGGACCAAAGAAAGCAAATATAGTAGCCCCCTCACTATCTCTGAAAACACCACCGACTCCGAAAATGCCAAGAGGCACCATGGATAAGCCATCAAAGTTAAGCTTAACCCATGCAAATCAATTTGGAGGTAGCGTAATATGAGGATTTTCTAGGTTACTTCGTCCTCGATTCTGAGTGTGATTGAGGGGATCATGGCGTCTGCAGCTTCGTGGGCCTCAGTAAGGATCAGTTTGTTGGTTTTTTGGCAGCGAACATTCGAAGAGACCGGTATAGGATCTCAGTGTGTGGTGTTTGTCCTGTGACGGTACACTCTAGTCAGCAGTTGATCATTTGGCATGTAGGAGCTGGTCCATTCCTAGTAGATACGTTGTGTAAAGCAAATTTGGAATCGGTGGATCACCTTCTTGCTAGTTGTGAGGTGACCTAATCTTTGCTCATTCTATTAAAAGACATTCAATGTTAATTGGCCACACCGATGGTGTCAAAGAGATACTTCTTGGGCTGGAAAAAAGGCAGATGCAAGCAGCCATTACTTTAGGTGATGTGTTTGGCCAAAATCTATCGGACTATTTGGGCGGGTAGAACAACATAATTTTTAGGGGAAAGTACACAAGGTTGATTTGGACTCAAAAAGATAGATTTATAGTGATTCAGTGGGCTTCTATTCTTCCTGAATTTAAGGGAGTTTCAATTTCAGACTTTGTACAGGAAGATGGGTTGGGTGCTACAATTATGTTATAGAATGCCAATTTTATTGTCGGCTGGCCTGTTTGTGTACCTTTCGGGTACATACAGCCCTACCCCTTTTGTATATTTTTTGCATAATCTCATTATACTACATATATACATATAATAAAACAGTTTAGTTACCAATAAAAAAACAGATGGGAACATCTCCAAGTTTGATATCTTAATTTAGAGATGCACGTACTTTTTCAATATAGTCCCAAGAAGAATGAATGAAAATTTTCAAATCATTTCAACCATAAAAAGATCACAATTTTTGAATATATTGACAATTAACCCAACTAATATTGCTTTTATAGTAGTTCTGGTAGAAACTTTCAAAACTTTATATTTCGGCCAGAAACTTCTACCTAACCTCCAAACTATATATATAGAAGACACAGGATGCATTTGCTTGTGACAACGAAGGAGTACTTTCTCCATGGAAGGTAGTGTTTGGTAACAAAATATAGAAGTACGGTTCTAGAAGCAAAAAATGAAACAATGGTGCTTCCTTTGTCTCAACAATATTGCTTTTTGTTACAAGCAATATCAAGTTGCTTCAAAAAGAACAAAAGTTCTAAACGAGGTCAGTCCTGCATCCCAATATGTGAAGCCATGAAAAGATAAGACAAGAAGAGAGCATGAAAATCTCCACCATCCCCGAGGACCGCCTCAAGTCAAAGTCAAGACAACCCTTTCAAGCGAACACTTTTTCAATAAGTTTTAATCTTCTTCTTCCCTAGTTAATACCTAACATTTTTTTACGAATAGCGATGGGATCAACAGAAGGGACCAAAATGCACAAACACCAAAAAAAAAAAAGATATACACATAACAAAAGGTAATGAACTCTAGGAACACATGTCGTCCTATCACTAATCCATCCTCAAGAAGAGTATATGTTGCTAACTGCCCTGATAGTAAGTCCAATCTAGTCACCCCTCCCCCTTGCTAGCCTTTCGGCCAACTTGTTCATTGGACTGGATATATGAATGAACGGAATGTCCAGTCCAGTGCACAAGAAAATCAGCCACACCAAGTGAATGAAACACCAGGGACACACTCCGGAAGGTCCCATCCAAGAGATCACAGACGAGGAGTCTCCCTCTACCTCTAACGATGTAAAACCGTGAACACTGGCCTCCCTCCAACCAGTGACTAAAGCAAACACCTCTACACAAAAAGAGTCCCCCTACTCGATCATACCTATACATGCATGTCAAGAGTGGTCGTGATGATCTCTAAAAATGCCACCCACCTCGTACAAGCGGGTTCCCAATAGACAATCCATCAAAGTTCAATTTGACGACTCCATCACATGGAGGAATCCACACTGAAGTACATTGATCCCTCCAAAGGGAGGATTGTACCGCATCAATCCATCCTCTCTCAAGATGTCAACCATAGAGATGCCTCTTAACTCTGGTAAAACCACCATCCACGATGCTACCAAGAATACAATCAAATCAATGATCGGCTGTAAGCCTGAAACCTTGTCCTTGAAGACTCTCTTGTTCCTCTCCCTCCTTATCCCCTACAGAACTGCCATGAACAATCCCTAATACATCATTTGGCCCCTCTTTCCCATACCCGGTAATCTAAACTAATCCAGGAGAGAGGAAATCTTCCGTGGCACCACCCATTAGAGGTGTATCTATCGAAAAAAGAAGAGCCAAATCAATCCAGCCACCTTGTAATGAAGAAACAAATGGTCCAAAGAAGCACTACCTAACCTACACATGAAACACATATCTGGGGAAAGGGCCCAATTCATCACAAATATTTATTTCATATAAGATGGCGGTCTAGACAAAGGCTTTAATCTTGGGGGAAACATGAGGCTTCCAAAACATCCTAACTGAAAAAGGGTGGAGGATCATTAGCATCTTGATGAAGGGCGGCAAAGAAAGAGCTAGTGTAGAATGACACCTTAGCCGTAAGGGACCAAATAACGGAATCTGGAGTAGAGCTATCAATGAACACATCCTAGAGGGTCTCAAGCTAGGCAATTCCACCTAGGGCTGTACATGAGCCAAGCATTGCCCAGCTAGGCTCGGGCTCGTGAAATTTGGATAAGGCTCAAGTTCAGCTCAAGCTCGATACAATTTTTCAGGCTCAGGCTTGGCTCGTCTAGTGAAAGGCTCAACAGTTGTGAGAGAGAGAGAGAGAGGTCGTACCCTGTGTCAGTGTGTGTGAGTGAGAGGATGAGAAAGATAACAGATAAGTATTTATATTGAAAGAAAACAAAATCAAAAGCCCAATGAAATGTGCGAGGGTGAGGGCAAACATATAAGTATCCATATTGAAAGAAAAAAAAGGTAAAAAACTAACGAGAGAGAGGATTGTATTCATACCTTAATGAGGATGAAGAACTAGAGAAGCCTCCACTGCTAGAAACTTAAAATCGAAAGTCGGGTTGCCATGGAGAAGATGATGGGAGAAGAAGGGGTAGTGGTAGAAGACTAAAAGATGGGATTTGAAAGTTATTCAGGGTTTTTTAGTCTTAAATACAGTCCATACTCCATAAAGAGTTTTAAAAAGTTAATTTTTATTTACATCTTAAATTATTATTATTCTTATGATTTTTATTTTTTATTTTTTTTTATGAATAACCAGCACATTATATAAATAAAGTAGAACGGCAAAGTACAAATATTGAAGCAAAAGAAAAGCTAGGCACACAAGCTGAGCACCAGTGGAGAATAGCAAGAGAGAAGAAAAATACAACTACCCCCAATAATCATGGTTCAAAATATCGTGCCGTATCGCGTATTGACCTCGTCGATACGATACTGTCTCGTACGAAACGAGACAGTCAAAAAAAGATGTGTATCGGCGATACGCATGAGTATCGCTCGATACTCTCGATATTTAGAGAGTATCGATCGATACTCTCTAAAAAAAAACAGCGACCTCCTTTCTTCTTCTTCCCACCTCTCCCAAACCAGAAACCCAAATCAAAAATCATTAAAACCCAACCTCATACCCTAATTTTCGACCAAAAATCTTAGGGTTTAGGTAGAAAAATCTAAAACCCTAAGAATCAAAAGGTGGTTTTGTTCTTGGTGGACAGAATTTGCACAGATATGAAATTTTTCATTTTTTTCACTACAAATCAATTTCTTTAGTTCAAAATGCATAGATCTAGTTAAAAACACGTTAGATCTATGGATTTCAAGTGAAATCTATAGATCTTGAAGGATTTTTTCTTGAAAAATTTCAGTTTTTTCTGGGTTTTCAAAGTGCCGAAATGTTTTTTTTTTTTTTTTTGAGAAAAAACCTTTTAAACCTTATGTTTAAGGTTGGATTTTTTTATATGTGAGGTTTGGGGTTGATCTATCACCCCTATAAATAATTTTTATTTTGTGCAAAAAATAATTATTTTTTAAATTACTTTTCTGATAAAACAGCAAAAAAATGTAAATAATTAATATTTTTTAAATAAAAAATGTTGAATTTTTTTTATTTTGCTTTCTTATGCATTGTGTGTGTACTACTAAGGTAGTACTTGTACTAGTTAGGTTCAATAACTTATTGAGGTTTTTATTCACTTTCTATGCGCCAGCGCGCGTAACGGTTGGCTTTAAGTTAATGACTATTGTATGTGTATGTGTATTATATCAAAAACATGTTAATTTAGCATATTTTGACCTTATCTTTGCATAAAAATAGGTATTGGTTTATGTATCCATCATTTTCCTTGCGTATCCACCGTATCCGTGATTTTTACAACGTATCCATGTCGATACTCGATACGTATCCGTTTTCGACCCGACCGATACGCTACCTCGATACGATATTTTGAACCATGCCAATAATAGGCTGAAGGGGCTAAACCAAGGGCCTAAGCCCGTAGCTCAAATCTCACCCTCCATCCCCAATCATCTCAACTGTCAAAATACCCACAAACATCTCATCTCTGCCTGCCCCATCCCTGGCTAAACGGTTAGCCAAGACATTAACCGATCTAAGAATGTGCCTGAAAGAGGCCTGGGCCAGACTGCACCATGCCTCGCCAGTCAAACGAGATGAAGGTACCTCCAGGGGCTGCTCACCGGACCGGACATCCAGGAAATCACAGACGCAGTCCCCCTCGACTACCACTTGACTGCAACCCAAACGAACTGCCTCCTTAACACCAGTAAGAAGGGCCAGTAGCTCGGCCCTCGTAGAATCACCAATCCCTACCGGTACAGAAAAAGCATGGATAATCTGACCACCATGATCCCTAAACACCCCCCGATCCCTGAAGTCCCCGGGCTCCCTAGAGAAGATCCATCAAAATTTACTTTAACAATCCCCACAGGTGGGGGGTGTCATTGAGCCACTGACTGAAGGACTTGTGGAGATGTTAGAGCAACCTCTGACGAACCCGCAAGAAGATCAGACATAGATGTCCCCTTGAATGCAGGGAGAAGCACCAACTATGAACAAACCATCGACAATATAGCCTTAATAATCGACCATGTCGATCTGCTCCTATCCTCAAACACTCTCAAGTTCCTCTCCCTCCATAGAACCCAGAGTGTTGTATGTCATACCCCCTGATATATCAATCTACCTCTCACTCCCAATCCTGGAAATCTCCATTGAACGAGAAGAGCACCCACCTCATCTGGCAGGACCCACTCTCGACTTATGATTTTAATTTGTTAAGTCCTAACTTAATAAATAATTGTTTGACTTATATACATATAATATTTTATGATATATAAATTTATATATCATACATATGACCAAGTTGAGTTTTAACCGATCCGAGCATACCCAAGCTCGGCTCGGGCATGAGAAACGAGTTAGTAAGGAGAAAGGAACAGCACAACTATCACACGAACTTTTCTACTCACCACAATGGACCCATTACGAAATGGCCGCAAAGGACCCGTTACGAAATGGCAATACAAGATCCGTGTTAGACCCTTCACAACCTTGTCCATTTTTTTCTAATATATGTTTCCTCTATTCTAACCATATTCCTCATCTACCTTCATTTACTTAATTATCAAGATTTAAATGTGTAGAAATTGATATAATGTGTATAGGTAGGCAGTACCATTTTTTATACTAATTAGCAGAAAGAAGTTCAAAATATATAGCATATGGGCCAAGTCCTTGTGTCCTATGATTTGGGGATTGAATGTGCCTTAACACCTAGACACACACCCGCACCTGACACCCACAACCGAGTCCATATAATGTAAGAGCAAGAGGAAAACCTCCACCTCTAAACACCAACCCCTCTATCACCGACATCTTGGTGGACAACCAAGTCATCCCCCTTTGGTGTCTTTCCGATAAGTTTTCTTCTTTTTCCTCATTATCTTTATTTTCTCTATCGATACTAATATCCACTCAAGGATCCACTCTGCTGAGCTGATCCCAAACAGCTACAACAGCTTTGGTGTCTTTCCGATAAGTTTTCTTCTTTTTCCTCATTATCTTTATTTTCTCTATCGATACTAATATCCACTCAAGGATCCACTCTGCTGAGCTGATCCCAAACAGCTACAACAGCTTTGGTGTCTTTCCAATAAGTTTTCTTCTTTTTCCTCATTATCTTTATTTTCCCTATCGATACTAATATCCACTCAAGGATCCACTCTGCTGAGCTGATCCCAAACAGCTACAACAGCCTAGAAACCCGAGCCCTAATAAGGGGGAATATTGCATTCTATCCCATTTGTTCAATGATTAAAGCTGACTTTATGGGGATATTTTTACAAAAGGGTAGGTGTAACTTGGTGAGAACAATGATAGGGAGGTTTGGCTATAAAACATCTCAGAGAATTTGTGTAGAGGCAATTGGATCATCTCCAAAGATCTGGAATCAACCCTAACTAATGACACCTTCCTCTTCTTCTTGTGACTAGTGAAACATTTTAGAAAATCTACACACGGATATAGAGTGTAGATGTGGCTAGTGCAAGTAATGCCATGGCAGATGAGATCAGTGTAATGTAACGGCCTAAACTTTCTAATTTATGCATATTTGCATTTTAGACCTCGTGATAATTATGTCCTTTGTTTGGATCGCCAATCGGATTAATCCAACCACGTGATCGTGGGTGTTATGCTTAGCAGGCCTTGGTGCTACACACCGTAGCAAGGCTCATTTTAGTGTTTGGATGTGTGGTGTGGATCATTTAGATCAAGCATATGATGAGTGGACAGGATTTAATCTTTCTTGTGTGTTTGTTTGTGTGGCTAGGATTGAAGGAGAGAAGGGAGTTGGTGGTGGGGAATACTAAATCCCACTAACTATTCAATCCTATGGCCAAGATAAGAGTGGTTGATTTGGAGGACTAGGATTTTGTTTGGGAGGAGACATGTGGCATGGGTCTCCATGCTTGAGAGGGAATCTCATGCACTCTCTCTTGAGCTTGGTTGTGTTTGTTGCTTGGGAGCTTGAAGGAGAAAGAGGAAGAGACTTGCATGCTTAGAGGTTTCACTTGGGTTTTCTTGCATTTCATCAAGGTCAGTAAATGATCTCATGCTTGTATCTTGATTGAATTAGATTCTTGAATCATTTCCTCTATTTTCTAGTTCATGCAAGTTCTTAAATGTAAAAGAAATGGACTTGAATGTTTTGAATTGTATGTTGAGGAAGAACCCTGCTTTTAGGATGACATGTGTTGGATTTAGTTTGAAAATGCATGTATGAGGTTCCTCTTTGTTGTATTTTCAATTAGGTGAGAAAAACCCCTTGATTTGGCTGGTTCGCCACGTTCGGTGACCTCCTCAGTGCGTCGAACGCTTCGTCGAACGTCTTCTGGGTCGTCGGTGGACTGCTCGGTTCGCCGAGCAGATCGTTGAGCCTCTGGTTATATCCCTGACCTTCTGTTTTTGTCGCCAAGTCTCAATTCGGCGCGCCGAGCTGGCTTTGGTGCACCGAAGAGGTCACCAAGAATGAAGCCCCTAGAATTGTTGCCGAGTCTCAATTCGGTCCGCCGAGCTAGTCACTGAGGCAGGCTTCAGTGCGCCGAGGTGGTTGCCGAGGACCTCGCCGAACCTGATTGTTTAGCCTTAAATTCTGATGTCTTATATTTGATGCACATTCACATTGTTTACAATTCAAATTGATGATATATACACTCAAATTTAGTTGATGTACACTTCTTTCCTTGTGACATTAGTTCTATATGTTGTTAAATCTCTAAATATGAAGATGTGAGGAATGAACTCTTTAGCTAGTTATAATGAGTGGAATGAACTCTTTAGTTGATGTGCACTTCTTTCGGTCTTTCCTTGTGACATTAGTTCTATATGTTGTTAAATCTCTAAATATGAAGATGTGTGGAATGAACTCTTTAGTTAGTTATAATGCACCTTGTACACTATAAACTGAATGCTTAGCTAATGTGCACCACTCCACTTGCACAGCATTGACTCAAGACCATAACTTGGTCAAAGAATAAGACCCTGTCCTCCGAGACCACGCGGTTAAGTCTCGTGAGTGAAATAAGAGCGATGTGATGTGAATTCCACATCTGGTGAGGAGTTGAGGGATTAGCTATCCCAACAAACTCACTTATTGCCCAAGGGTACTTTACCCAAGGATACTCATGTTGGTGAAAACTTGGATGTATTAGATGAGAAAGAGACTTCTGTAGTATGTTAAATGTCATGATTTCCTGAGGGCGTACCCACGTTAGTGGAAACCTCATAATTGACCCTTGATCCAAAATAAGTGGGGAGATTGTGCCTCCTTGGTTGAAAACCCATAGAACTATGTTGTACACATAGAATAGTCCTATCCCATAGCCGTTATTATGAGGATGAAATCACATTGGTGGGATATCTTGGATAGAGATCTAGATCAAGAGGAAACATGACATATTAACTTGTTTGACAGACTGTATTCCATACTAGATTGCTTGATTAGTTCACCTTGGTGACTAATGTAAATTAGGTGCACAGCATGCATATTAAATACTCGACCTCATACATTGCATTTCAATAAAAATCTCATTATTGTACGGACTGGATATATTGAGAAATGACTTGACTCTAAGTTACTCTTGTACATTCATGATGTTATTTACTTACTGGCTTTATAGCTCACGCTTTTTAGCAAACAATTTCAGGACCTTTAGAGGACAATACATTCGAGGAGAGTGCCATCAAGGAAGAAGACTTCGGAGAAGATGAAGACTTTTACTTTGAGTAAATCATTGTAATGTTTTTAATAGTCTGATATTTTTGGATATTACAATTCTTTTTGGGATACTTGAGCTGTATCTATGGGAATTCTGGTTTTTAACCTAGAACTGTATTTTTGTACTCTCCGCTGTTTATACATGTAATTATCTATAGAATGTTGTTTTAATTTCCTTTCTTGTGAATGTATCTATACATTCTTGCTATAGTTGTGTATTGACTACCACTCCCTTTCCCCGAGGGAGTGAGAGTTACATCTCTATACCTCACTGGGTTCCCAAGTGGACTCATAGGTTTGGGTTGTGACATGTAATCTCACAAAAAGCCTGCACAGAGGCAACTGGTTCAACACCAAACTCCCATAATCAGCCATAATTAAATCCCCCCGCCCCCAAAAAAACCCCCCCAAAATCCTTTCTCTCACTGTAAATATGTTTCCTTGTGTTCAAATAGCAGCTGGTTTGAATAGTAGCTCCAAATCCACCTTAATGTGTTTTAATCCATTTATGAGTGTTCTCATTTTCTCTTCGTCTTGTTTTGCAGAGAATCAAAATTTGAATCCTTCTAATTGTTGAAACCACAAAACCTACACCCCCGTGTGTACTTTCATCCACTCTGTGTGCACACTTTCAGTTCTTTATAATGTCACACAGAGAATCAAACTGGTACCCATTAAGGCAGATTTTTTCTCCATAACCAATCTTTTTGACTTAAATCCCGATAGTATGGGTTCATATGAGAGATTAATAGCATTGGAGGTTTGCGATCTGGTACCACTGTGATCTTGTGGTCCTTGACCCTTCTGATTGAAACCAGTCTATATATTAATAAGCTTCAATCCTAGGGTTTGTAAGGGCATAGCGCTTTAAAGTTCCATTCTTTTTAAGCTAAATCCAGCAATTGTAATGCTTAAACCTGTATTCTGACTCCACCCTCTTTTTACCTTAGGAACAATGGTTAATGCTTAAACTAGTATTCTTACTCCACCCACTTTATTACCTTAGGAACGGTGGTTTGTGATGTAGTTCTACTAAGATATGGATTCATACTACATCCTTCACACTGTCAGTTGCACAAGTAATCACACCTGTTGAGGAAATTTGAAATGTGCAACAGTTTTGGGCTCTTTGAGGAATGCAAGGTGATATTTAAAAGGGCACCAAACCTTTTTAAAGTCGGCTCCAAATGTTCATATATAACACCTTATGGCAGACTCTTATTCACTGATTGGACTGGTTTTTCTGTCTGACATCATCTCCACAGATATGTATCGGAATGCATGGAACCATTAGCTATGACACTATTTAAGATGTGTTTTGTCACTCTATTTTCGGAATGGTCCTAGTATGCAACTTTCTTAATTATATAGATATCGGGGGGTGTTGCTCTATGACATGGTCATCACTGACATCAATGGAAAGACAGAAGTATAATGATCTTAGCTTGAAGTATACTTTCAAAACCCATTACATACGGCCAGAGGAAAAGTTTATGTTGTATACGCTGGTCATCAGCCCAAGATAAATACTGAGGCAGTGTGCCCCAACAGGTTACAGGTTGGTAGAACATGTAATTGCCCACACAGGACAATGGAAGAGGCTGAGGGAAAATTTTGCAAATCCAAGAGGCATCACATTAATCCCATTTTTAATCAGGGTTTTTCAATTTCAAACAATTATATTTTGTAGGAAAATTGTTATGCGCAGTTGTGCATAATTACAGTTCATCTCATTTTCATGCTGATAATTATGTATATGTATATGTATAAGTGCATGTATATATATATATATATGTGTGTGTGTGTGTGTGTGTGTGTGTGTGTGTGTGTATTTCATTTGTGACTGGCTTTTAGTTTGTTTAATTTTGTCAGACCCATAATGTAGTAAGTGCTCGATGATATAAATAAAATTATCTCAAACTTTTAATGCAAGTTATTTTATTTGATGGCATTCAATAGAAAACAAGGTCCCCAAGTGTTGTTTTTTTCATGCTAATAATTATGTATATGTATATGTATATGTACAAGTGCATGTATATATGTGTGTGTGTGTGTGTGTGTGTATTTCATTTGTGACTGGTTTTTAGTTTGTTTAATTTTGTCAGAACCTTAATGTAATAAGTGCTTGATGATATAAATAGAATTATCTCAAACTTTTAATGCATGTTGTTTTATTTGATGGCATTCAATAGAAAACAAAGTCCCCAAGTGTTGTTTATCTGATGGCATTCTACTTTCCGGTTTTGGCATGATTTATATCTATCTTTAAATTTAGATTTCATAGATTATTTTTGGTGGAACAAAATAGGGATGATGCTGTCTCTGATATTCTTTCTTGGTCATCCAAAGATATAGTTTGGAATCTTTCTTTCAGCAGAGATCTCAAAATTGCTGAGATGGAAGAATTATCCAATCTTATTGATGCTTTTAAATTTTGTTTAATTGATGCAGTGTCAAGATTATCGAGTTTGGCCTTTGGAGTCTAGTGGTGTTTTTTCCACTAAATCCTTTTTTGATTCCTCGATCAATAGGAGAATTTGTCTCCTCCTTTTGGTGTTTCCAAATTTTGGAATGCCAAAGTTCCTCCTAGAGTGAGATTATTTGCTTGGACAGCTATGTTGTATCGTATATATACATGTGATATGCTCCAAAAGAGGAGAGGCAATATGGCCATATCCCCACATATTTGTTTCATGTGCAGGAATCAAGGGGTGACGGTGGATCCTCTTTTTGTTCATTGTTCAGTGGCTAGAGGGATTTGGATGCATTTTCTGCAGTTGATGGGGATGGATTGAGTTCTACCAGAACACATTGTAGAGTTGTTTGATCAATGGTGATTTCGGGGTCTTGAGAAAAGAGGCAAGATTTTTGATAAGGCACTCTGCTTTTCAATCATATGGGTTATTTGGCGTGAGTGGAATAGGCGAATTTTTGAGGAGGTATAGCGCTCTTTCTCTTGGCTTATATTTCCATTGTGGGTATGGTGGCTAATTGGATGTCTGTAAGGCAGGAATTCAAGGGCATATCTTTGGATGCTATTGTGAGAAGTTGGCATGAGCTGATTCTTTCCTCGTTAAGATCTACGAAGATGTTAATGATATGGAAGCATGGTTCAAAATATCGTGTTGTATCGCTCGTATCGACCTCGTCGATACGATATTGTCGTACGAAACAAGACAGTCAAAAAAAGATGCGTATCACGCAATACGCTCAACTTATCGAGCGTATCGCACGATACGCATGAGTATCGCTCGATACTCTATATTTAGAGAGTATCGATCGATACTCTCTAAAAAAAAGAACAGCGACCTCCTTCTTCTTTCTTCTTCTCCACACCTCTCCCAAACCAGAAACCTAAATCAAAAATCATTAAAACCCAACCTCATACCCTAATTTTCGACCAAAAATCTTAGGGTTTAAGTAGAAAAATCTAAAACCCTAAGAATCAAAAGGTGGTTTTGTTCGTGGTGGACAGAATTTGCACAGGTATGAAATTTTTCATTTTTTTCACTACAAATCAATTTCTTTAGTTCAAAATGCAT
>JAUPMG010292239.1:0-17452 GCA_031762675.1 Pachysandra terminalis | reverse complement strand
TCACTCCTCTTGTTTTGTCATTAAGGACCGTCTGTCGGGGAGAATTCTACACGCCGGACCGAGTGAGGGAGAGGGTTTAACGCTCAAAAGAAGGGGGGATTCCGGGGGATACAGGAATTCTAGAAAGTGGTACGGCATGAGAATGAGTGGCCAACTGTAGCAAGGAGAACCGGACTCCCTTCTGAGCTGGACTGGCCGTATATATATATATATATATATATATATATATATTGTGCAAAAAGCTTTAGCCTATGATAATGGTTACTGAAATTAAATATGAGAGTAAGAATTGCAATCAAGACAACAATATAGTGATGAACTCCTATGGAATCAATCTTTGAAAAGGAATCACCAGCCTTTATGATAAATTTCTAAAAGGTTTATGACAGTATCAATTGGGTCAAAAGGGACAGAAATATGCTTATACCTCTGGCCTGGAGATACACCTAAGCAGTCAGTTTTCTACAATTCATAAGATGGCAGCAGGTCCTATTGGCGAGAAGAGAGATTGTAGGGATTCTTTGTATTGTGGTGTTGCTTGGTGACCACGTTTTTAGAAGTTTCTCTATTGAGGAACTCGTTTTTAGTAGTTATCCTTCTGTGTACAACTACTTAATTCTCTCTTGTGTGTGTTCTCTATTGAGACACCATGAATAACAAAAACTCTCTCTTCTCTCCGTGCATGTAGACCATAAAGCCAAAGCACGTAATTTTCTGTTGTCTCTCTTGTTTGATTTAATTCCACATGGTATCAGAACGGATTTTTGGATCTGTTGCTCATCAATAGAGATTTTTGTTTGTTCTCAATCATTCATCCATGATAGAAGCCGATGGGAATCCTAGTCGGAAATTGTCAACAGTTCCTCTGAACGGTATTAATTATATTTCATGGTCACGGGCTGTAACTTTGTCTCTTGGTGGCAAGAAAAAATTGGCTTTCATCAATGGCAAGAGTATTTGTCCTGATGCTGCAGATCCAATGTTTGAAGAATGGCTATCTAATGATCAACTCATTAGATCATGGCTCCTCAATTCGATCGAACCATAAGTTGCCGAGATTTTTACCTTCTCAGAATCGGCAAAGGAATTATGGGATTCAATAACTTATCTATACGATAATCAGAACAACGCTATCCGCATTTTTGAATTGAAACAGGAGATTGCCACGGCAGAACAGGGTGATAAATCGTTTATTGAGCATCTTGGTAACCTAAAGAAAAAGTGGGACGAACTAGACATGGTCCACATACTACAGATGCCAAGAAACTTTTGAAAAGGGAAGAAGAAGATAAAAAATTTTCATTGCTTAATAGCTTGAAGCCGGAGTATGAAAATCTCAGAAGTAATATTCTTATGAATTCGGTAGTTCTCTCCTTGTCCAGTGTTTGCTCAATTGTCCAACGAAAAGAAACCTGGACAAAGGCCATGAACAGTGATTTCAAATCGACTTCTGAGAAGACTGAATCTAGTGCATTTTGGGCCGAAAAAGATGATAAGAAAAAATCATCTGGCAATGTAATAGACAAATTATCGTCATAGGGGCAGACAAAAGAACTACAAATGTGATCATTGTGGTAAAATTGGACATAACAAGGACCGCTGCTGGGAGCTTCATCCTCACCTCAAGCTACACTTGGATAAAAGCAATAAGAGAGAACAAGCTACTATAGCCGATACATCGATCTCAATAAAGCACTTGAGCCACCTTCTTCAACAACTCAGTCTCCTTCTGTACCCACGTATCAGGTAATCTCCAAGCCTATTTTACGTCCTCTAATGTCAATACTTGGATTATCGACTCTGGAGATACATATCACATGGCCAATAATTCCAAGTATCTGCACGATTTCACTCACAGTTCTGATAAGCATGCCGTTTCTGTTGCTAATGGAACCATGGTTCCGGTTTAGGATGTGGAAAAATTGATTTTTTCCCACTTCTTCAAATTCAAATGCACTTCTCGTTCCTTCCTTTTATGCACAACTTCTTTCAGTTGGGAAAATTACTAACACCTTAAATTGCAATGTTATTTTTCCCCCTACTGTTGTTAGTTTCAAGATCGGACAACGGGGAAGAAGTTTGGTGATGGAGTTTATACTAATGGGCTTTACTTGTTCAAACCACTTGATACTGTATGTCATACTAGTGAGTTCATAGAGAATCGTATTCTTCACCAAACGACTTGGGCATCCCTCCAATTGTATTTTGTCATATCTTTTTCCGTTTCATTCTATAGAGTCATCTGCATTTGATATTCGACAAGTTTTTATGCAGACTCGTTTACCTTGTTAATTCAGAAACTATGTCTCTTACACCTTTTAAATTAATTCACTCTAATTTATGTGGCTTGCACTTATTGATTCTCATGATGGCTATTAGTATTTTGTATTGTTTATTGATGACCGATCTCATGCTACTTGGCTATATTTGTTGAAATCTAAGATTGAGGTGTGTTCTGTTTTTAAGGATTTCATAACATGGTGATTACTCAATTTGGTGCTAAAGTTACGATTTTTTTGTCTGACAATGGATCTGAATTTGTCAAAGGCTCTTTACCTGATTATCTTCGCAATCAGGGAATTATTCATCAAACTAGTTGTGTGGGTACGCCCCAACAGAACGGTGTCTTAGAAAGAAAAAATCGACATGTCATGGAAATGACTCGATCCCTGATGTTTCAGATGAATGTTTCAAAGGAATACTAGTTGCATGGAGTTTTGGCGGAAGTTTATCTGATTAATCGATTTCCTAGTCGAATACTTCATCTCAAATCTCCATTGGAAGTCTTGCTGAACCGTAAGACTGATACCCCACATCTACGAATTTTTGGTTGTGTGTTATGTGCATCAACAAGCCATTCGTCCTGACAAACTGGATGCTCGGGCCACTCGATGTGTGTTTTAGGCAACAAATGCTATGATCCTATGTTGCGAATTCTTTTTATTTATCGTGATGTTAGTTTTAATGACTTTGAGCCGTATTTTCAAGTTTAAAAAAAGACCAGGAATTAGCCCCAGGGGGAGTATTTGTTAGATTTGATACCTCTTCCAATATTAGTGTTTAAACTCGGTATCGGATCGGGGATCGTCCCGGTCCGATACCGTTGGATCGGGATAGGCCGATCCCTAGATTGACTAGTTAATTTAAAAAAAAATTCAAAAAATCAGAAAAAAGAAGAAGAAGAAGAATATCTTAGGGTTTCCATTTCAGAATCAGAATAGAAGAATAAGAAGAATCAGAATAAGAATCAGACGAATCAGAAGAAGAAGAAAGAAGAAGAAGATCTAAGAGAAATTCACCTCGACTTATCAGGTACGATTTGGAGCGATTCGCTGTGGGGAACTAGAGTTTACACCAAGTCTCTTGAGTTCCTCTTTGCTTTCATTGCAAGTTAACCAACGAGGAGAGAGAGAGAGAGACTTTTTTTTCGTAATTATTAAGGGAGAGTATAACGTGCTTTGCTCGTGTCAGAAGAAGAAATCACCGGCCGCGTGTTCTGATGCCGAAGAAACCCCAAATTGCTCTCTTCTCCAATTTTTTTTTTTTAAAAAACATGGACCTCTGGACCTCTAATAGATTGAGATTTTTTTTTTTAAAGTCTTGGACCGGACGACCAACTCGTCCGATCCCAAGTTAGATCTCCCGATTCGTATCGGGATCGGACTGAGTCAGTTTAATTACTATCATTAAAGGATCGGTTCCGACTCGGGTATCGTCCCGGTCCGATCCTTAGTTGGATCGGATGATCCTTTACACTATGTTTCCGATGATTAATGTCAACTCTATTGAAACTGGAGAACCAGAACCATAATGTGATCAAGTGGTTGGACCTCAAGTAACTCCAACAGGACAAGCCGAAACCAATTCCCAGGCTGATCCAGTTCTGTTGCTTTTTTTTGATAGTGCTCCATGTCGGTCAAACAAAGAATCACGTCCACCAGCAAGAATGAAGTATTTCTTCACGTATCATGCCACATCGTACCCAATACAAGCTCAATTAGCATATGATAAGGTGACTCAATCACATGCTGCATTCTTGAGAATAACGTTGAACCCAAGGTTTTTCGTGAAGCCAATGCTAAACTAGTTTGGAGATAGGCTACAAAAGAACTACAAGCACTTGAGGAGAATAAAGTATGGACCGTTGTAAAGGTACCACCAGGGAAGAAGACAATTGGGTGTCGTTGAGTATACAAGATCAAGTACAACAACGATGGTACCATTGAACGGTATAAGGCAAGGTTGGTTGCTAGAGGGTTTACTCAAACCTATGGGGACGACTACAAAGAAACTTTTGCACCAGCGGCTAAGATGAACATATTTTGTGTCTTACAATCTCTAACCATAAATCATGACTGGAAGTTATTTCGGATGAATGTAAAGAATGCGTTCTTGCATGGTGATCTAAAGGAGGAGGTGTATATGAGTATTCCTCCGGGACACCCTCAAGAATCTCGTCTTGATCTAGTGTGCAAGTTGAACAAGGCAATCTACGGATTGAAGCAAATACCATGAGCATGGTATGCCAAACTCAGGTATGTTCTGATTAATAGTGAGCTTAAACGAAGCAGTGCAGATCCTTCATTGTTCATTAAAAGGAGTATTTCCGGCACTACAATTGTCTTGGTATATGTCGATGACATCGTAATCATTAGCGATGATCAATGTGAGATCTCAAATCTTAAATCTCTCCTTTATAACAGGTTTGCAATTAAAGATTTGGGAATCTTAAAATATTTTCTTGGATTAGAAATTGCTTATTCTAATAAGGGAATTTTTCTTAATCAACGAAATATGTTTTGGACTTATTACAAGAAATTGGGGAAATGGGTGTGAAATGGGTTAATACCCCTACAGAGAGTGGAAACAAACTTGATGCAGCTGGCGAACTGTTATAAAATATTGGTTAGTATCAACGATTGGTTGGTAGACTGATATATCTCACAATATCTCGTCCTGATATCTCTTATGTTGTAAGCCTTGGTAGTAGATTTATGCATGCATCAAGGACTAACTACATGAATGTTAATAGAATACCGCAATATTTGAAAGGTTCTCTTGGAAAAGGCATCTGAATGCGAAAGAATGGTCATAATAGTATTATTGCCTATATAGACGCAGATTGGGCTGGGTGTTCCATTGACAGAAGATCTATTACAGGATATTCTACTTTTGTGGGTGGAAACTTAATCACTTCGAAAAGTAAGAAACAAAATGTTGTTGCCCGTTCAAGTGCGGAGGCTGGACTATTAGTTCTACTATCAGTGAGAGCATTTGGCTTCGCGCCTTGCTACAAGATTTGGGATGGGGCTCGACTAAATCAACGAGACTATTTTGTGATAATCAAGCAGCAATTCACATTGCCTCAAATCTTGTGTTTCATGAACGAACAAAACACATCGAGGTAGACTGTCACTTTGTATGAGAGAATGTTCAAGCCAACATTATTTGTACTCCCTATGTACGTAGTGACCAACAATTGGTAGACGTCTTCCCTAAAGAACTACCAGTTAAAAAAATTCAAGAGCTCTTGTCCAAGTTGGGTGCTAAACTTGAGGGGGAGTGTTGGCAAGGAGAGAGATTGTAGGGATTCTTTCTATTGTGGTGTTGCTTGGTGACCACGTTTTTAGAAGTTTCCCCATGGAGGAAGACTCTTTTTTAGTAGTTATGTACAACTACTTAATTCTCTCTTGTGAGTGTTCTCTATTGAGACACCATGAATAAGAAAAATTCCTCTCTCTTCTCTCCGTGCACGTAGGCCATAAAGCCAAAGCACAGAATTATCTGTTGTCTCTTTTGTTTGATTTAATTCCACAGATCCTAATCATTCTAGGGTGGCAGATCCTTTTTTTTTTCCCCTATGATTAACTGAATGATTTTATCTAACTGAAGAAAGGAAAGAAAAGGGTAGATGATCTCACATAACAAACAAAGGTAAGTCTGTAGTCCCTCATTAAGAGAAAATTTGAGTAATTGGGAAGTAGATTAGATAACTAGTACTGGTTTATTTCGGAGACTTTTGCACTCAAAGTTAGGATGAAGCTAAACCTATATGAAGGTAAGATCCTAGATGGCCATATCTGTTGCCTTTCGCATCTCCAATCCATTTTTAACCAAACTCCACGAATTCAGCTAAAGTAAGATCAACAGAGGCTTAACATATCAAATTGAACAGATCTGAAACTCTAAAGACAAGCAAATTCAATAATGAAATACAAAACCCTAGCTCTGTTCAAAAAATGAGAAGTACCCAAATGGAGGATAGACATGAGAATTAATTAATTACCTTAGCAGAGATGGGACGGAGCTCGGTGGCGTGATCGTCATGGACGACGAGGTAATCGGCCAAGACGACGACGTTGTTCTGGATTTCTTCGGAGATACACTTTGTTCCTGATGCAGGGAGGTTTACCCAAATGGATTCCACCAATGGCACAAGTTCATTCAAACAAAATAGCACCACTACCAATGGTAAGAACACATTGAAACGCGTGAAAACATGCTTCGCCATCCAAACACTATAGATAAGGAGAGAGAAATAACTCTTCTCTCTCTCTCAAAGTCTGGTCGATGGAGCCGAAGAAGAGAAAAAAAAAGTCGAGGAGAGACAAGAACAGTTACTCAGATCTCTCTGTCTTTCTCTCTCTGTATTGACTGTGGATAATACCAGTTAATATAAACGGAACCTATCCGTCTTAAGGTCTAAAGGGACCGGGAACCGGGGACCGGACCCGTATTGTCCGATCCGGATCCGTTACAAAATGTGAACCATTTGTTTTGTTTTCTTAAATTAGAAATTTTTTTAGATCGCCCGGACCGGTTGCCTGACAAGTGATACCGGTCGTTGGACTGGCTGTATCGGTCAGTACATGATCGGTCCAGATCGATATCGTTCTGGATCGTCCAATTCATAAATTAAAAAAACAAAAAAAAAAACCGGACCAATTGTAATGGTAATCGGACCAGTTGTACTGACCAGTTCAGACCGGTATCGATTGTATCGATCCGGTCCAGAGCCTCACGATACATAAATTGTATCGTGGCTTGGGACTAGACTGGATCGGTACAGACTGGATCGGTCCGATCTTTTAAACTTTGGTTCGTCTAAATAAACAGGTCGAAAAATAGGAATGCATAGGTTGGGTTTAGGTTGTTCTCATGAACGGGTGTATAGCGTGCCCGGGCCACCTGTATGTCAGTCCGACACGGCACAAGGCACAGTTCATAAGTAGGGTTGTCAATGAGGTGAGCTAGCTCGGCTTGAGCTTGGGCTTAGTTTGTATAAGCTGAGCTTGAGCTCTATAATATTAGGCTCACAAGCCGAGCTTAGCCCTCAAAAAAAGCTCATTATCTTAGCGAGCTTGAGCCGAGCTTGGATAAATTCAGCTATGGTTTGTATATGAGATTATATGTCCATATTTGTATCTCTTATGTTATGTATTAATATAAACATACATGTTAATATATTATATTATATATAATATTATTCACCAACTATAAAATTAATGCATTTGTACTAATCTAAGCTTTTTTCCGAGCCAAGCTTTCTACGAGACGAGTTTTTACGAGCTGAGCTTGAGCCCAAATATTTTAACGAGCCAAGGCCCAAAAAGTTTTAGCGAGTCTAAGCCTTGCTCAAGGTTTACAAGCCAGGATCGAGCTGTGTAAAGCTTGGCTCGGCTCAACTCAGCTCGTTTATAACTATTGAACTATTTGATATACATTGTTGTACCTTTATCTAACAGCTTGAGCTTTTAGAGCAAACGGTGTTTAACATAGTATCAGAGCGGGAGGTCAAGTGATCAAATTCCTGGGGCTTATATGTGCCCCGTGTTCTCCCACGGATGTGTTGTTTCCGTGCAGAGCCCGGACGTGCGGGAGGGTATTCAACCATTTGATATACATTGTTGTACCTTCAACTATTTTGTTGGATAGAGAAAATTTGAGAAAAAATTATAAAAAAAAAGAAGGAAAAATTACATATAAGCTTTACTTTACAGTTTAATCTTCTTTTCAATCATCTATAATTTTGCCACCTACTTATCCTTCCTATTGTACAATTTATTTGTCATCTCATTCCTATAACAATGCCAACTAGGATGTAGTAATATTCTAAAAACAAATAATTAAAATTAAAACTTATAAAGTACCCAAATACTCCTATTAAAACCAACAATGACCCTCTCATCATTCCATCACCACCATCCCCCCTCCCCCCCACCACCCTCACCATACGACCCCCCCTCTCCCCACCCCCCACCATCACCACCCTCACCCCACGACCACCGCCACCCCATAGTTTTAAATTTCGGTGTCGTACCAACCCTCCGAAACACGAAATGCTAATTTTTCGACATGAATTATTTCGGTGAAATTTTTTCGAAATAATTATACTTTAGCCAAAACAATTTTGTCTGAAATCGTCACTTTTTCGGCCAGAATATCTGAAATTTCGACTGAAATAAATCAAAAACTCTATTTGAAGGTAACAAAAAATGTAACAACCTATATTTACAACTCTATAAATAGCATCAAATGCTCTCACTTTTCACCCTTCATTTTTTATCCAAAAAATTAATTTATTAATTAATAATTATTATAGATTAAAAAAATTATTACTTTTTTTTCTTTTTTTTGCTTATACAGATACACAAATGGATTTTGTACCCGCAAAAATTGAAGGAAATCAAAAAATAAAGTTTAAAATTTCAGTTTAAACTTTTATACATTGTATTTTTTTAGATGTTAGAATTTGAATCCAATATATTTTGGATACATGTATACTTTTTGGATCTTGTAATATAAATGTTATATTTATTAATTGTAAACGTTTGGGCTGCCAAAATCAATGATATTTCCGAAATTTAAAACTATGCACCACCCTAACCATGGTGGTAGTGGTGGTGGTAGTTGGGGTGGTGGTGGTGTTGGTGGTCATGGGGTTAGGGTGGTGGTAGTGATGGGGTGGTGGGTGGTGGTAGTGATGTGGTGGTGTGGTGGTGATGGTGGTGGGATTGGGGTGGTGGTGATCGTGGTGGGGGTGGTGGTAGGGATGGGTACTTTTATAAGTTTTAATTTTAATTTTTTTATTTTAGAATATTGCTTGATCCTATTTTGTATTATTATAAGACTGAAATGACAAATAAATTGTAAAGTAGGAAAGATAAGTAGGTAGCAAAATTATAGAGGACTAAACAGAAGATAAAACTAAAAATAAGGCCTATATATAATTTTCCCTAAAGAAAATGCTTTCTCTTGTTTGGTTGTTTAAAGAAAACCAAAATAAAAATTAGTCAATTTTTTATGTTAACCATATAAACTAATTGCATGGATTACAACATGCAATCCATGCAGGTGGTGGTGATAGGGGGTGGTGTTGGTAATGGTAATGGTAATGGTGGTGGTGGTGGTGGTAATGGTCGTGTGGTGGTAGTGGTGGTAAAGTGGCTTTCTCTCAAACTTCTTTCATTTTCTTTTCTCTCAAAATCTCTACCATTTTGGATAGAAAATTTTTTAGTTACAAAGAGAATTTTTTTTTTCAAATCATTTCTTTTCTTTCAAAAATGATCAACCAAATAAAAGAAAGTGCTTTCTATAGCAATTTTTTTTCTTTTCTTCTGAAATCCAGGGTTCCAAACACAGGCATAAATCACTCTAGATATCAAAGGACGTTGGGAATAAAAGAGTGAGAGAGAGAATGGGCATAGATTCATTCTTGAAAATAAGGATTCATCTATTTGCAATGCCCAAAATTGAATGACTAAAATACCACTTAATGAATACGTCAAAAAAGTTTCAAGACTAATACATATTCAGTTATAAATTGTATGAAGATACAAATCTGTCATTTAGTCTTTACAAAGAAGTAAATAAGACTTTACGAAGAAGCAAATAAATCATAGTACATGTTCGGTTATAGCAGGGAACAAGAAGGATATATGATTTGATTATAATACTATGGTATACAAAATAATTTTTTTTTTTTTTTGATGAATCTATATATACAAAATAATTTCACTCACCAAGCCTGAAATTGTTGGCCTTGACTTGGCCTAAAATATACAAAACTGAGCTCAGCCTAGTTCAAAGAACTTAAATTTAGGTAACATGAAAGTTAATAGGAGTCCAAAATATTGAAACATAACAACGCCATAGGTTTATGGCAATAAGTCCTTAAGGCTACGTTTGGATACTAAGAAAGTGTGAGAAAAGAAAAAGAAAATGCACTTTTTTCTTTTCTATAAGCGTTTGGATAGCAAGAAAATGAAAAAGTAGTGGGGCTCATTGCTTTCTTGAAAAAGATAATGATAAGAAACACTTTTTTTTTCCTTGCAAAATTGGTCGAATTTTGCATCGCGAGAATCTTTTTTGGCTCTTCTTCCAACATCCACATTTTCAAGGATTGACATATATATATAATTAAAAAATGTCTTATTAATTGAAAAAAAAAAGTAAAAGAAAATATAAATGAAAGGATAAATGGGGCTTAACATCCTCTATAATCTAAACCAAACTGAACCGAATCGATTTAACCGATCTCAACCCAAAATCAAGTTGATTTAATTTGATTTTATAATTTTAAAACCAAAATTGAACCCAAAATCTAAAAATTGAACCAAAACCAAATCGAAGACAATTTGACATAACATAAATATGGCTTATGGTACAATGGCAGATTTGGGCATTATGTTCAGGATTCTTATGATTTTCTTGTAAACCAAACGCACAATTACATGATTTCCATTAATAGTCATGCAATTTTCTTGTATTCTACCAAAAAAAAATACAATTTTCTTACAACATCCAAACAGGATCAAAAAAGTTATTTTCACTTTCTCTTATAATTCTTTTCACATTCTTTTCTTTCTCAATCGACTTTCTCGCATTTTCTTAATATCCAACGCATTTTCTTAATATCCAAACGAAGCCTAAAATATGCAACAAAAATCTCCTAACTGGAGTCCATATCCAGAAAATACTCTATGCATTTAACCCAGTTATGTTATGTCCTATGCTGTCATAATTTTAACTTTAATTGGCATGAAGCATGAGTGAATGATAAGCCAATCACAGTTACAATTTCTTGCAAGCTTTGAGAACCAAAATTAGATGTGAATGAAAAATTTTAAGATAATTCACCACATATAAAAAGTTTTAACATATTCTTCATTTTCAAAGTATGATTTTGATCAATAATCAAAACAAATCTATTTGAATTGGAAGAAGTTCTTATGAAGCTTAAACTAAAAGAAAAAATGAAATTTCTCAAATTTATAAATTAACAAAGTAGTTGCAAATGTGGTTTTAGAAAATAATGTGTGTTTCAGAGCCATTCAAAGGACTGCTTATAGATTGGGGTTTCACACCAATGCTTGGAAGGTCACACATCCTAGTACTACTCTCGTCCAATTTGCTTAATTTCGGAGTTCCTATGGCATCCGGTGCATTAATGCTGGTATGATCGCACCCTTTGATGCTTGCACTCTTCTATTCGCAAATATGCACGCGCTTAGTCCCTTGCCGCACCTGCGTTCCATGACTGGCCTTGTTCGGGCCACGGTTTTAGGCGTATTCGCCCAACAATAATGTAATACCCGATCGACATGCGTCCGGGTCGTAATATATTATATTAATCAATCTCAGTATTCCCTGACGCATAAAGGGATGTCATATCTCCAAACATATCAACCTTGACGACAGTATCCTTAAAAGTTGAAACATTAAATGTTCTGAAGCTTTTGATGACATAATTGCCTGTACTAACTTCTATAATAGAGGAATGTGACATGTCTCAGGAGTTGTGAGATCGAAGAAGGGACCATTGTCCGAGACAAGCTATTGAGCACACATTGCTTAACATGTGTCAAACAAGTTCTCGTCTGTAGACAATCTCGTGCACAAGACACAGAGTTGTCATTTATTATTCATATTTATTCACGTGTCAAAACTCTTGACATGATCCCCTCCCACTTCTTCCACTATTAATTTTGAAAAGGGTCCGAAGAGAAGGGGATCCGAAACTTGAACTTGCCTTGGTTCATTCCTACTATCTCCTCTGAGGTTCTCTCTTTATGCGCACATGCCTTATCCCGCCCATCACCCTTTCTTGAGACCCACTCTTTCCCCTCACCTACCATGATTTGTCACAACAGACGTAAAAAGATAATACGATTGTTGCATCAGTTTAGGCTATCTCTTGAACAAGTTAGAACCAATTATTAGTTGGATTTGCTGTTGTACCAATCTCCACTGGCTGATCATTTTTTAATTAAGCAGCTCAAATCTGACATCAATAATAACAAATTCATTTAAAAAAAATTAACTAATCCTTTCAATTATTCTTTTCACTTTATAAAATTTTCAGCTATTTCTGACAAATTTGTATTACTAGACAGGAAACATGAATACCCTGTTTGTTCATAAAATTATTTCCCCAAACTCCCAGCATCACGCCCATCTGGATCAACCTATCCTACCTCACGAGTACCCAAAATTTCACAACAGCTCCATGATGGACTCACACCAAAGAAACAGCAGTAATTGTTAATACAACTTTGCCTAACCCCTAAAAAGGGGAGGTTCACCAACCTTTTTTTGATCTGGCTGGTTCATATTTTCTGCAAAACCAAGTACATGGATGAATGCAGTCTTTCGATAGCCTTCAAGACTAGTGTGGAAGCACCCTCTTTGTAGAGCCATGCAAGTAACCGTAAGGCATACAAGCAGAATCTGTGCAAGGTGATGGTACAACTTTAAAATGCTTGACATTCTCTTTCTGTCACTCGGAACAAATCAATAATCAGTATCTTCACTTTCAAATGGATTTATTTATTTTGATGAATTCTTTCAAGTAGCTTTATCAGCCTAGGTTAAAAAATTCAACGGCAGAGTAGCCATTACCAGGCCAGAAATCCAATAAATTCTTTTCATTGTTTGAGATAACCATGTTTGATGGCCCCTCCCTGACCTAAATCTTATAAATCCTTGCATCAAACTGTGAGATCAGACAACGGTACAAGGCTTGTTGCATCTAAAAATGCAATTCTTCTCTTTTTCCTCAAGAAATAAATTACACAAGGATCACCAGAGAACCTCTAATTAATGAAATACAATTGCATAACTATATAGGTGTTTAAACCTACATCTGATTGTGCAAAATTGATCTTTATCTATTTTAAGTTCTCAACTCTGGTAACACAAAACTGGAGGGCTTCAAAAATAATGTCATACCCTATTCTGAAAGCTCAAGGGACTGCACTAAAATTCCATTCCGAGCATCCGGAACACATCCCCATCTTCCTAGTCGTGGTTCCTGTAGCATAGATACTCTCCAATGTTAAAATAACAATAAGAAAAATAATAATAATAATAATGGGAGAACACATTCCACAATCATGATTAACAGGAATCACCAAATTCACTCTTTCCTGCTGTGAGAAAAACAGGAACCTAGTGGCCTATACATTAGGACATGTATATTAGAATTGTTCACCAAAGAGTGTTCACACAGCAGACCTATGATACTTGACCCTTCACGTCACATCGTACCCATGTCGGATATGACACGAGAAGGGTATGTGGGCCATCTAAGATGGTTAAAATTAATATTCTCTGGTAAAATTTTTGCTACATTAATACAGTTACTTTATTATCATTGAGTTTATACTTACTATGTTTTGTAGTTGAATGTTTATTTAATTGGATATATAACTTCCTTCATTGTGCAAACACGGTGTGTCCATGTGTCCCCATATCCCACGGTATAGGGGATCAAACAGACCCAACACCCAGACATATACCCGACACAGACACCTCTGCCCAAGTCCATGTAAAATAGGAGCAGAAAAAAACAGAAAGAAGGCTGCCTGTGATTTTCCCAAATCTAACAGGATTTGAACTGTTATTCAGCAATCACTAATTGATTCCAACTGTCGGATGGTATGGAAACCAATTCTTTTGGTCTTTATAAATAAACCTTCACAAGTTTTTGTGTGCCAGGAGTTTCTATTTGAAAACTCTGTCCACGTCATACTCATAAACAAAAAGACAGCTTACCCAAAAAATGAAAATCGAGTCCAATTTATTGATCAGTCAAATATCTAAATTTTTCAAAACTCATTATCCATGAAGTTACTCAGAGAGAATACTTGGTCATAGTTTTGAGTTAACAAGCTATGCCAACTCCATGCAATATCAATTATTATGAAATCTAGGAAACCAGCACCTCTTCCAGTTACATGGGATGTTCAAGATCTAACAATAAATTCAGAAGGCTTAAAAGAAAAAGTTGTGAAAGCTATGCAACAAAAATTGATAAGGAAGGTATTCACCTGCCCAACTCCAGCGACAAGGAACCGTCCAGATTTTGCAAACGCAAGGGCATTCACAAAGCCAACCTGTGTTCCATCAGAAATTCGATAAGAACTAATCACAGTAATTGTAGATAATAACATTCCCATTCAAACAGGAAGGAGCAAGCAAATGGTAACTATACTCTAATAGTTTTTCGTACAACTGTAGTTAGGTGAACACAGGTTGTAGGACCTGATCTAAACTTGTTTGACCCTAAGTTACCAAAGTGTGGAGCGAGAACGAGAGCAGAAGCGAGAGCATAAAAGCATCAATTTCAAAAATATCATATGGTATCAATTTCAGAGCGCAATGAGAGAGTTATATAAATATAAACATATATTCATATATTATTTATTCTTATTTTAAATTATATATTTATACATTAAATAATTTATATAAATATTTTTTAAATTATTCAAGTATCAATTATTATTTATAAATTATTTACTAATAAAGTTTAACTATATTATTTAACTTAATTATAATATTTATCGTATTTAACTTTAAAATGTATTGATAACAAAGGGCTGATTAATTTATTATTATTAAAAAAAATAGTACAAATTTATTTCTTTAAACTAGTTGTATTTGAGAGTGATGAAACAAATATAATCTTAATAAAATAATTATATGGGAGAACATTGAATGATGTAAGAGAAAATAACTATAAAGGAGAATGTTGCATGATGTAAGAGAGAGAAAGAGGGGTGTAAGAGTGCATTAAATGAGTATGGAAAGAGAGGGAGGGAAAGTACAGTGGAGAGAAAAAGACAGAAAAGACAATAAATGAATTAAAATCTAAAATTTTCTTAGGAAGTGTGTTTTAATGTTTGGAATTGGCGTTTTGGTTCTTTCAATACGCGGATTTATATCGAATTTTCTCGGAATTCGTGAATCATCGAATTTGGAGCGGGAACGTTCCAACACCCTAACGATTTAGATAACTGAAGTTTGACCCATTAACAGAAATGCTATAGACAAGGACTCCAGAGCAATAATTTACCTCATATCTGGAAAAATAATTCTGCCCTGGAAAGATAATTCTGCCCGTGAACAAAGACAACATACCATTAGGCATGTTGAGACAATTCTGGGCATATTTTGCTAGGCATCTGAAACTGATAAAGCTAATGAAACTCGGTCAAATGTATACAAAGTTTTTCTAAAGTGCTGTTATTCAGACAGGCAGATGAGAATAAGAAGTTTGTCTAAAATATTGCTAACATGAAACTTCATAATTAACTAAAAAGAGGTGGATGATGCTCAAGATGGGATGGAGCCATGAAAGTTTTGAAGATTTGCTTAAAGAGCTGGCAAAATTCCACCCAACTATGGGGTACCTCCGGATAGTATCCTTCAAAAGATAGGGACCTTTTAGAGACACCATTTGGTGAGGAGCAAGTCCAACAACCTCTGTATGATCTTAATAGGGATAAGGTGCTTGAGTCCTGATAGCTCCAATTTGGCCTTCTATGAGAGCCGAGAGGTACAGTGGGGCTATGAGGTTCTGGAATATTGATTTAGTTCCCTTAATGGCTTGGAGTAGTTATTAAAATTTGCCAATGCTGCCTGCATTACCCTTATTCCCAAGATTAGCAGAGCAATAATGGATGCTAATGACTTCCGGCCAATCAGTTTATATAAACTTATTGTAGAAATGTTAGCAAATAGAATAGAGACCGAGCTGCCTAAGATTATTTCTCCACATCAGGTTGCATTGATTAGAGGGGGACAAATTTGGATAGGGTACTTGCTGATATTAAATAAGATTATACTTTTGATATGAACTAGTTGGAAAAAAGCATTGCTGGTATGCTGGTTAATTGATTTATTACATCATATTATGATAATTAAAAATGTTATAGATTTTTCATCTACTTTGTTTTGGTGGATTTTCATCTACTTATATCCTTAAAATATCCTTTAATTGATTCTTTTCATTCGAAGAACGATAAACCCACCAGTCAAATCTAAGGAAGTTATAATATTTTCTGCAAGTTCAGTCAAACATCCAATCTAAATATGTTTGCAATTGAAGTTCTAGGTGTTGGAATAAGCCAAGAAGTTAAAGCTCTAAGCATGAGTCATATTCTAAGTATTCACAAGGAAGCAGTTAGGTCCCCATGTGAAGTTGAAGCAGTCAAGTCCCTTATAGAATTGGAGCATATCAGGAAAGCACACATAAGATTTCTAGCTAACATAACAACCTTACACATCCCATGAAATGGGGACAGGGAAAAAAAAGGGTATATAGCTTACCACTGGAAGATCAAATAAAGGTCGAAGGCTTTTGGCATCACTTTCGACAGCCCATAGACGAACAGCACCATTACCAGCACCCGACGCAGCAAGATCACTGTTCCTACATATGGTAACTGAACTAACCCAGGAGTGTGCTGATGAACAATTGTTTTCAGGCTTGAGGATCCCATTTTCTGCAGGGTAGGAATCAAAATCATCTCTTCAGGATGTCAATATTCCACTAAAAGGGCAAGGTATTTTAGGAAAATATTCATGGCCAAATACAAAAGAAAAATAACAAATTTATGAAGGCTATAAATTAATACTTAATTTATTAATTAAGTATTTTCCAAGTAAACATCAACTAGAAAATGATAGCAACACAATTATAGAAGAGATTTCCCAGCAGTAGTTTATAATTTTATGCTTCTAGCAGAATATAAACCAGCAAACAAACTCAGTTTAGAATTGTGATTCAATTCAAATCATATAAATAATTCAATGTTTCAAGCAGTAATGTGAGAGAACCATTTACCTAAATCACCATCAAAACTTTTTCCTGTATCTCTTCCATCCAACATGATGTGAGGGTGCAATAAAGCATGCGCATTTTTGACAATGCATACAGGCTTCTTCCGCAGCATGCTCCAGAGCTCAACACTTCCATCATCTGAGCCAGATAAAAATTCATCATTACTGATAAAACAGCAACATTCCAAGGACGATGTTGGAGCACGAAACACTAACTGTGACTCCTCAGGCACCTATTTATAAATCACAAAAAGGAAATGTTAGCAGGAGGTAAAAAAATAAACAGGAAATACATAGATATAAATATACACACACTCTCTTCTTTATA
>JAUPMG010292230.1:0-17454 GCA_031762675.1 Pachysandra terminalis | reverse complement strand
ACAAGGTTAGCATTGATTTATTTCTTGATAGACCCACCAACTGCACCACAACCATCACTTGTTTCCATCCTTTTTTTATATTGATGTTGTTGTTGTTGTTGGCATTGATGTTGTTGTTGTTGCTGGCATTGTGCACAGTTGTGGAAAGTTTTGTTTATAAGATGTTTCATTGATTTTTGCTTATTACACATATTTGTGACTCTTGCTGGCATTCTGTATTTTTAGTTGTGGAATTTTTTGTTTGTAAGTTGTTTTATTTTCAAAAATTGATGTTTCCTTATTCCACATATTTTGGATTATGTTGGCATTCGAGATTTGAAGGGCAAGATTAGAGTATTCTGTAGATTGCGACCTCTTAGCGAAAAAGAGATTACAGAGAATGAAAGAAATGCTCTTACAAGTATTGTTGAGTTTACGATTCAATATCCTTGGAAGGATGACAAAATTAATGCAACATATTGAATGTATTTTTTCTCAAGAAGGTGTTTTTGAAGACACAAGGGTAGGTGTAGACACCCAATTTTGGCCAATTTACTTGAATCCTCTTCAAATGAGTGACAATCAACCTTTAGAAAGCCTTAGGATACACATATGATCAAAATTTAAATTCTACCATGATAAGGGCCCATTTGGTGAAACATGTCAATAATGAATTTTCTATTAATTGGCTTTTTAATTAAATAGAAACCCATATTTTGATGTAGCCCAATTCATGAAGTCCAAATACTTTGTCCATGTTCTTGTGTACCCCAAATCCACAATCCAAGTCCATTAAGATAAGCCCAATCCACATATTCCAAATGATTAGTCCAAAAAGAACACAAAAAGACAAACTCAATCCATCTCATCACACACATCCGAAACCTTTCACACTTTTGGCATTCTCCTTATAACCCAAGAAAGTGGTGGTCTACATTCCATATTAGGATTAGTATTGGTCCTTGGTCTTTGACCCATCAAATCACACAACCATCCCAAGTTTTTCACCCTTTTGAGGTTCAAAGACAAATGTATCTACCATCCGTGATGAGAAAAGCTTTAGTTAATGACCCTTGCCCCACTATTTATTACCACCTATGCCATCCTCTCATATCAACTCTCCTCACTTAACTCCTTGGCATTTACACTTTACCCTTAACCTTTTCATCATTTAAAAAGTAAATTCTTAAAAAAACAAAGTTGTTAAGAAACTTTATCCCACCTAAAAGACCAAACTACCATGTTCAAAATCCCAAAAGTAACCCAAGGCCTTCACCATTAGCCTATAAATACCACATCTCTTCACTCATCTCAACACGCCTTCAAGCTTTCCCTTAGGCCTTAGAAAAACTCTTTATCTTTCTCTTTATAAATTTCTAGTAGTCTAAAACCAAAGCTTGTCAACTTACATTTGAAGAGAAGAAGGATTCAAGTGAAGTCATTCAATAAAGTTTTATACTTTAAGCAACAAAGAGGTAATTCTTACCTCACCAAGTTATGTTTTAATGTTCTTATTTTTAGACTTATTTACATGGAGTAGCTCTTTTTTTCAATCAATGAGAATGTAGAACTCTTCTTTCAACTTGGGTTTGTTTATGTGGTTTCATCTCTCAAGTGTTATATATTCTTCTCATGTAATTAGTTTTTATGTATGTGTGAAAACAAGTGAGGTTTAGTTTCCTTCTCAACTAATGGGAAAATGAAATTATCTTTTTACTTGTTCTATTTCTTAGGTGATGACATTCTATGCTCTTTTTCTTTTGTCATATAGTTAGCACTTTTTCTCATGTGAAACCAAGTAAAGGCTAGTTAGCTTCTCAATCAATGGGAAAGTGAAACATCCATTTTACTTGGTCTTCTTTAGCTCTTGCTAACCTTCTTTCCTATCTCATATGATTTGACTCTATGTTATATTAAGGGTTTGTTCTTTTCCAAGCAATGGACATAGTACTTTGCTTTTAGCTTAATCTTTTATAAATTCATTCTACTTATAGTTTCCTTTAGTGTTTTTTCATTCATTTTTCAAATCATTCTACACAAGTTTTTTTTTCTTTTCTCATGTAGTTACATTTCTATGTGTATGTGAAACCAAGAAAAAATGAGTTTTCTTCTCAATCAATGGAAGAGTGACTTTCTTTTTACTTGGTTCCTTTTAGATTATTTTATTTTCTCATATTCTATGTTTTCTTTCTCCTTGTCATAATGTAGTTACTATAGTGTAAAGGATCGTTCGATCCTGGTTTGGATCATCTGATCCAACTCGGGATCGGACCGGGACGATCCCCGATTCAAAGCCGATCCAAAAATACCTAAAATATCAATGACTCGGACCAATTCTGTGACGGATCGGCCATCCGGTCCAAAACTAAAAAAAAAAAAAATCCAGCAACAGCAATCATCGTCCTTATAAAAAAAAAACCCTCCAAAGTTTCAAGAGAAGAGAGAGCTCAGAGCTGGAGTGCCGGAGAGAGAGAGAGAGAGAGAGAGAGAGAGAGAGAGAGAGAGAGAGAGAGAGAGACTTAGTTACAGGTGCCATTGTCGATTGCAGAAGATCGAGGGGCAGTTTTTTCAGATCGGGAGAGGGAAGCAAGAGGTTTGCAGAATTTTCCCAAGAAGAAGAAGAAGAAGGGGCTGTTTTTTCTTCTTGATTGGAAGATTCTGCAACAGTAATAGTAAAGCATCAAGCTATCAGCACTCTTCTTCTTCTTATTTTTTCTTCTTCTTCATTTTTTCTCTTTTTCCAATAGCACGAAGGTTGTTTTCTATTTTCAAATCCCCAAATACCGATCCGATGGCTCTTCTTCTTCTTGATTTTTTCTTCTTCATTTTTTCTCTTTTTCCAATAGCACGAAGGTTGTTTTCTATTTTCAAATCCCCAAATATCGATCCGATGGCTCTTCTGCTTCTTCTTCTTCTTCTTCTTCTTCTTCATTTTTTCTCTTTTTCCAATAGCAGTAAGGTTGCTTTCTACTTTTGAAATCCCCAAATACCGATCCGATGGCACAAAGGGTATTTTTTTTTTCTGATTTTTTTGATTTTTTTTTTAAATCCGAGTCAATGTTTGGATCGGCCGATCCAGAGTTGGATCGCCGATCCGACTCGGTATCGGATCGGGACGATCCCCGATCCGATACCGAGTTTAAACACTATGGTAATTACCCTCTGTGTATCTAGTTAGTTCTATTTCTTTATTCCAAGCATGTTAGTATCTTGTTTATCATTAATCTCTTGCTTTTTGTACATTATGATAAGTGTATGTTTGGATCACAAAGGCATCATATAAACTCACAAACCTTGTCCCGCCCATTTTTTTACCTATCTTAGGAGGAGCTCAGTAAGCTTGCAAATAGGTGACCATTGTCCCCAGTGGCAAATCTTACGCTCCCGGAGTTAGTAAGCCTACGGCCGGGCGACCATTGTCCCCGGTGTCGGCGCCCAACACTCCACCCCAATACTAAACGATTCGAGAAGTGTGTGGAGAAATCCATGTATGGAGGTTGGCTTACCGGGTATGGGTTCTCATTGTCCTTTAGATGCATACACCTCAACCCTTCATGTAGAATCTGATTTCAGTTAGAATGTCGGTATTCTTAGGACACGTGTGATTGTTTTTTTCCACTACATATGAGTCCATAAGTCATAGTTTATTTGTCATCTTTTGTCAAATCACAAACTAAGTCAAATGCTCGAGAGAATGATAGGGGAATCAAGGAGTAAGTAACCGGTTTAGACCGGATGAGGTGGGTACTTGACACATTTTGCATTCTCATAATCGAACCTCCGAACCCATTGATCTCTGATTATGTATCCAGTAGAGTCATTAATTGTTATTCTATCATGTCATTGAATGTAAGGCTCCGGTGTTCAATCACACGGTAAAAAGGATTGGTGGTGACTCCTAAAACCCATTTTTTTCCCATCACGATTCCTATTGGAGGGGTTACCATCGTTCCTTCCGGTGCTTTCAGTAGGGTCATGTAAATTTTTATCATTCTTTGACCATGAAAAAGAATCTTTGCTATTAAAGATGTTTTCTTTTGCCACATTTGTTTTCCCTTTCTCCCTTTTCAAACTCAAAAATTATACCTAAATTCCTCCTATTTACAATTGCAGTATCTAGTTCAATCGGCAATTGATGGACATAATATATGCATGTTTTCATATGGCCAAACTGGTTCGGGTAAAACGTTCACTATGTATGGATCTGAGAGCAATCCTGGGATTACCCCAAGGGCAACTACTGAACTTTTTAAAATTTTGAAGCGAGGCAATGATAAATTCTCGTTCCTACTAAAGGTGATTGTCGTTGATGCTATGTTATTTGAATTTGTTATTTTATTTTATTTTTATGCTTTTCTAGTCATTGTTTGGAATTAAATCCTTTAATCATGAAAAAGAATCTTTGCTATTAAAGATGTTTTCTTTTGCCACATTTTTTTCCCTTTCTTACTTTTCAAACTCAGAAATTATACCTAATTTCCTCCTATTTACAATGCAGTATCTAGTTCAATCGGCAATTGATGGATATAATATATGCATATTTTCATATGGTCAAACTGGTTCGGGTAAAAAGTTCACTATGTATGGATCTGAGAGCAATTTTGGGATTACCTCAAGGGCAGCTGCTGAACTTTTTAAAATTTTGAAGCGAGGCAATGATAAATTCTCGTTCCTACTAAAGGTGATTGTCGTTGACGCTATGCTATTTGAATTTATTATTTTATTTTATTTTTATGCTTTTCTAGTCATAGTTTGGAATTAAATCTTTTTACTGTATATATAATGTGCACAAAGTTATTTATGTTTAATATATCAGTGTTTGAATGGTGTTTTTACAGAGTAATTAATTTCATTAATGGATCAATGTAGGCATACATGGGGGAGTTATATCAAGATATACTTGTAGATCTTATATTACCAAAGAATGCAAAACCTTTGGAACTAGAAATCATGCAAGATTCGAAAGTGATCACTATTTTGCTTGGCTTATATTTCTTGGTACTGTTTTTGATATTTTTAGGTAATGATATGTTTATAAATTTGATATCTATTCAAAGATAAACGAGAAAGCTTTGAAAGTCTTAGTTTGTAATTGGTGTTACTTGGGTTTCTTGGTATTTGTCTCACTAGTTTCTTGTTTTTAACTTTTTCAGGGTGTCAACATAAAGAATGTAACCATTGTTACTATTTTAACAATTGAGGTCTTGAAAGGCATTATTTTGAAAGGATCCCAACAAAGACACTCATCTAGGACTCAAATGAATGAAGAAAGTCCTCAATCGCACTTAATACTTTCGATTATTATTGAAAGTACCAACCTTCAACGCCAATTTATTGCTAGAGGAAAGGTATGCATACAAGTTCAGAATTGTTTGTCATTGCTTACGAATTTTATTTAACTATTATAGTTTCTTCATGCAGTTAAGTTTTTGTCAATTTTGCTGACTTAGAAAAAATAAAAAAATCAAACTTTTCAGGAATCAACTTAAGGAAGCTCAGATTATTTACCTAATCACTTTCAGCACTTGCGGATGTTATTGTTAATTTATCTTCCAATCAGCATCATATACATTATAGGAGCAACAAGTTGACGGAGATTATGAGCGATTCACTCGGTGGTTGTGCCAAAACTCTTATGATTGTAAACTTATATCTAACTGAATTAAACTTGAATGAGGCCCATGATTCTCTAAGGTACGTGCTTTAAGGATACCCATTAAATTAATGATACTAAATTTGAGGCTATAGAGTGGGCGGTGTTAATTTTTCTTTTCCCCTTTTCTTACATTGCCATGATTCATGTTCTTCTTAGTCAACACGCTATTGATATGAAAAATACTTTTAATCATTGGAAATTTAGTCTACTTAATCCAGTTACGCGAACACTTTTAACATTAAATCTATTAGGAACGGTGTTTCTTTCTAGGAATGCTTACTTACAAAGTTTGTTTCCATATTAATGCAGCTATGTATCTAGAGTGAGGTTAATTGTGAATGATCCTAGCAAAGTTGCTTTATCAAAGGAAAATGCTCGCTTAAAGGAAATGGTGGCATACTGGTAGGAGCAAGCAAGTAAGAGAGGAGATGATGGAAGAACTTGAAGAAACCCACTGCTATCTTATTCATATAAATTGAAAGATAATTCTTATAACTTTGGAAAAACAATTAAAACAAGCAAAGACAAAATAGCTCTTAAATACATATATGAAAGAAAATTACAAAATATATTTATAATATATATTAAGGCAAACCATTACGTTACTGTAGCAAATCAGTGACTTGTGTTTTTTTCAATTTATAAACGGAATGGTCCAATAGGTATTGACCTGGACCTGTCTCGATTGGTCCCGCCGATTCGACAAACGGTCTGATAGATTCAATTTTTTTCAGTTCTTTTTTCTTCTTATTTGTCATCAGTTTTTTCCATCATATGTATAAGGACCTCATGGGACAAGCCATAACTCCTTGGTAGAAAATTGAACCATTACCATCTTGTATCCTTCTAAGATGTGGGATGCTTCTTTTAGTGATATGCTTGATGAGTAGATTATTTCCATTAAAAACAAGTGGTTGTTGGAATTATTTTATGTCTTCAAATGCAATCAATCCTCTCCTTTGACGTCAATTGTTTTAAATTTTATTTTATTCACTGCTATT
This sequence comes from Pachysandra terminalis, assembly GCA_031762675.1. Taxonomy (NCBI): domain Eukaryota; kingdom Viridiplantae; phylum Streptophyta; class Magnoliopsida; order Buxales; family Buxaceae; genus Pachysandra; species Pachysandra terminalis. The sequence continues at coordinate 10,818 of JAUPMG010292230.1, read as the reverse complement.
TTTTTCTCCAATGATGGATGATATTAATTTAATTTTGGATATCTTCTAATAGTGTTGGCTGTAAATGAACATACTACTCAAATGCACCACATTGCATCTTTATTATTTTTATATGACTAGCAACAATGAGTTACTTTGATTATTTTGTTTTTTCTTTTTAATATGTAATATCTATATAATTTTACTTTTTTATGATGTTTATTCACTTAGCATATTATTGATAAATTTACTAATAATTATTTAATTATTGACATGTTAATTTATTATCAACATAATCTGTCACGTTTTACATTCGATTATTATAAATCGTTTATCCACTACTGTTTCTTCTTTCTTGTGTATTAGTATTTCAGATCTCTTACTGTAACTTTGAATCTAAAACTTTTTCTTTCGTCCATAGATTTTGTTTCTAACTTTCATTTCTTGGATCAAAAAATATTTATATTTGCTCATTGGAGTTGTATCAGTTTTGTGTTGTTTCTATGATTGGGTTAACTCGCTATAATTTTTGGCGATCATTGGATGGTTTGGAGGGTTCAAAGAATTGTGAATAACCGCATATACCAGCACATCACAAAAAGAAAACAGAGATGAAGATCGAAAACACTCAGTTACAACTCATTGAAACCTTGTTCCATTAAGAAAGAATAAAAGCAGCACATAGTTACATGTAAATGTAAATGTCAGTTCTTATAAAGTGTACTCAGTGACAATCTCACCAGGGACAAAAACACGCAAATTGCATGTTAATTGGTATCAAAATCAACCAATCTGCGCTAATCAATTTAAATTCAAGTTCATTCATGCAAGGAACGAAGTTGAATGCAGAAACATGAATCAATTTCCTGAAATCCGGAAGTCCTAGGTTGCAGATTCTTTTTTTGGTCGGACTAGATTGAAGATTCTACAACTAACCGAACTAGTTTTGCAACAAATTACCTATTTCACGTTGAGATTATAAGCTAAGATGATTATAAACAGACTAGAATTACAGAAATATAATACGTAGAGTACTAGAGAAAAAGCGTACCACTGCCTTCTCTTCTCTTCGCAAATCAAGAGCTTCTGCTGCGGTAGAGTTTAGAGAGAAGAAGAAGACGAGCAGACAATTAGAGTCGGGCCAACCTACCTGCATTTGGAGCGGTTCGGGTTGATACTTTACAATGAAGAAGTCACCCGCGGAAGACCTTGTTTGATTATGTTATGACAAGTAGATTAGTGATACCGATAATCTGTTAAAGTTTTTGTGAAATTCATTGTGAAATTCAAAAACAAAAATAGTTATAAATAAAGAAAATTATTTGAAATATAAAATATTTTTAAATATTACAAAAATAATTTTTATTTAGATAAAGGTTTTTTACTTTTCTATCTTTTAAAAAAGTCTTTTATCGAAGAGGAAATTGTTTGAATATGTCTCTGTTGAGAATATTGCCGGTCAAGCCGATCCTTATCAACTTTTGGATCGAATATAGATCTGCCGGTATTGCCAATCAGGATCAGGAGTGGCCGGACCGGTCCGATCCAATATTCCGAGACTTAAAACCCTGGACAATACAATTTAGGATAGGAAGCATCAAAGCTTGCATTGGTGTTTCATCCAGAACTGCCCTTTCCTAAATGCTGCTGAGTGATTATAAAGAAGGCCATCTTTTCCAGAATCCTTTGTAAGGTACAAACTCATTCCCAATCACTAATGAGACAGGTGATGAACTCAGTAAATTTTTTCCTCTAATAAATTTAAAAACACAGTTACCTTCCTCAACATTTTGTCCTTATAGCTTGTCAAGAACAACAATGCGAAAAAAGGGAAGGGAGAAAAATATTAACAAAAAATAATACAAATACTCAAAATTCATATCCTCCTGCTCTCTTGTGAGTTTTGGAGCTTTAAAATGGAGATTTCTGTCCCAAGTTGTGGATTCCTATTGCCCCTCGATTTCAAATTCTGGCCAATGATGTGATCCTCGAAGCCATGTAAGAGCTAACCATCCTCTTGGATTCCACAATGTGGTTCAAGCTTTCTGACATACCAGATCCTGTTATGACACAGAGCATGATTTCCCAATACCGTTTGGCATCTCCCATGTAGTGCATAAGACTGCTCACAAGAAGCAGATCCATGGCTATCTTCCATGATATGTCAATGTCACACCCTCCAGTATACATACATAGTAGAGGGAGATATTTGAGAGTTGTGTGTACAGGAATAGAAATTAATACAGAGCTATCAGAATATGCTTAGAATGCACTCTAGAATGCCTCATAGATAGGAAATCAAGCCAAGCAGATCTTCCAGAGAAGACCCAGAACCACAATTAGAACCTGGTTTTGTTCACTTAGTTGCTGGTCCACCTACGTTTTCTAGCCGGACGCTCTTGTTTGATCACTGCATCCGCATCAGTCTCACTCTGGGTTGACAACAATGATTCACTATCCATCTTCCTATCTGCAGTTGCCTCTTTTTCACTAGGCATTGGAAGCCTGAACCGCTCGCTTCTCTTCTTCAGCTTTGCAACAGTGTCCAGGTGACGATTCTCTCCAATCTTGTCTGACTCAGCATGTTGGTTGTCAGGCATGGGTGCTGTATCTACTTCCTTAATTTCTGGGTCAATGGCATTTCTTTTCTCGTCCAAGGGATATTGGTTATCAATAGTTTCAGCTGTCTTGGTCTTTTCATTGGGCCATTCAATGGCTAAAGATTGTTCATTATCGTTCTTCACATTCTCTTCAGCATTTGATGGAGTTGACACTGGGTGGGAATTTATATTATCATCCCTCTTTTTGTGGTTCATCCGTTGTTCCATTTTGGACTGACCTCTCCTTGAATCTTGTGGTTCATCATCTGAGGGATCACTTTCTCTATGCTTTCTGGAAGAGTGACATTGTGGCAGGACGTCATGCTCAAGATGATTCTTCTTGGACAATGAAGTTGAGGATGAGGACCTTAAATGCACAAGATCACAACTGTTTGCAGGGCCTGATGTCTTTACATTGCTAATGTCATGTTCACTCCTTTTCGTGCTAACCTGAAAGAGAAAAACTTTCATGATAAGTGAGCTTGCCCTTGCGAGGATGTTTCTAAGGGATCTGCAACAAATCTAGTCATTGATGGAAAACTAAGCCAGGAAAGAAATACATGAAATTGGCAATTTATAATCCATGCCCAGCCAAAATTCTGTTAGGCGATAAATGTTTTCCTAAGGTATCCACGATTTTTCTTTCCAGTTGTCCAAAGAGTAAAATCTATCAAAAGGTGGACCTCGCAATTTTGGACTATAAATGACTCAGAAATATAGTTGGGCCTGTAAACACTGGATTGCATCCTGAAAATCAAGAGTTCAATACACAGAAGTCAGATAGGTCATTTGAATAAGATTTTATCCAAAAACTAGAATCTTTTAATTTACAGACAGCCTGCCATTGAGAGGGCAAGGTGAGATGAACCACGACAAGTGAAAGCTGAATGTGAAGAGGTGGACAACTTCATAATTGGCCCGTTGCATGTTCCTGGCAACTTCCCCATCTTGTATGCTTGCTTAGCGCGCCAACTAGTTCAATGACTATCTTGTTCTCTCTCATGGCTACATCTGCCAATAACCTGGCTGACAGGTTTTCCAGGGGAGGTACAGCTAGAGAGTTCTCGTTCTAGGATTCCCACATATAAGATGTTGTATGAGACAGATTTGTCTTAGTGATTGTGGGGTTTCTAGTTGTTTTGTCTTCTCTTAATTTTCTTCCTTTGTTCCCCGCCATGCTCTCGGCTCTACACCTTGGGGGCTGATACGAGTTCAATCCTTTGTATATTTTTTCTCTCCCTCTTCAATAAAATCTTCATTATTCATCCACACACACACACACAGACACAAGCCAGAAAAAGCCATTTAAAATTTACAGTTTTAGTACTGACAAAATACATGGCATAATTATCATCTAGGAGTAATTCTTGTTCTCTTAGGAGAGGAAAGATTGAATCCCTCAAATCAATTGTAATCTGAGCAGCGATGAGGGTGACTTGATGATGGGAGAAACTTTTCTAAGTCAGTCTGGCCCTTAAAACTGATACCTGTTAAATTATCTGAGTTCACCATCATGTGTAAAGTAACAAAGTTATCCCTTTAGTCATCAGAAAAGGTAGAAAATACACCTATAAAGTATAAAGTCCACAGTGATGTATAAGATAGTGCAACACACGTACAGTGGTGGTTCAGTCATTTGACTATATATCTCTTCTAATTGGTTAATATTGGAGGTATAAGAAAGAAAAGAAGAAAAATTCTGTCAGTTGTTTGTTATCAAAATTTTAAGTTGCTGCATCTTCATAGTAAAGATTATCTTATTTTGCCAAGTTCCAGTTCAGCTAATGTCACTTCCACTACGTGGGAGGGTTATTTTGTTTTGTTATTGTCTAAAGATATGGAGCATACCTTGTCATTTCGGTGATCGCTGCGGTCTTCTTGCTTTGTCTTGGCAGGACGTAGATTGTTTCTATCACCCCCTTCAGATTCTTTAATCCAAGTTCCAGTTCAGCTAATGTCAATTCCATTATGTGGAAGGTTTATTTTTTTTTGTTATTGTCTAAAGGTATGGAGCATACCTTGTCATTTCTGTGATCGCTACGGTCTTCTTGCTTTCTCTTGGCGGGATGTAGAATGTTTCTATCACCCCCTTCAGATTCTTTAATCCTTGAATTCTCTTTATGTCTCTCGTGCATCCATTGGCTATCAGAAACATTTACAGAACGGTCATTATGAGCACTTCGCCTTTCTGTCCTTGCACTTCTCTCATTATTTAATTGATTTTCAAGTGCATAGGCACCCTCACGTCCCTTGTGATGTGAACTAGTTCCATCCTCAACTTGCTCCCTTCTCTTCGGTTGCTCACCATGCCACCTTTTGTCTTTGAGTTGATAGTCCTTTTCCGAAAATTTAGACTCGTCCTTAGCCTTTGCATTTCCAGCCCATTTTCTGTCTTCTATACCTCGCCCACTCCTTATTGTTCCCCTTTCCTCTTCCCTTTCTCGCTTTGATAGGTTGTCTTCATGCGGTTGCTTGGGCCTCTGCCGCCAGCTAACTTCTCTGAGTCTAACAGAATGTTGATCATCGGGCTTATCTCTTACTTTTGGCAGATCATCCCTCTCCCGCTTTCTACGGCTGACATCTTCCTTAGCTCTGTAGCCATGCAAGATTTCTTCTTTATCAGCTCGTTCCCTCTTATGCTCTTCATCCTTCCTTCTCTTTGTATGGGGATCATCTAATTTATCAACTCGACCCATCAAACTATCATCTTTTTCCCTTTTTCTTCGTCCAATATCTTTATCGTGACAACCCCTCCAATCACCATTGTCCAACCGTTTCCTAGAATCAAGATGTTCATCTTTGTTACTCCTCTCACTTTCCCTAGCCATATTCTTGTGCCTAGACCCAATTTCCTCAACACGCTCTCGCTTCCTTGTGCCTTCATCTTTGATGTTTCTCTCGTGGATATCCTCACCCCTCCTTGGCCAAACTGCAATAGAACCTTTCCTCTCCTTTGGCCTCTCAATTTCCCCAGTCTTTATATTCGAATAATGAGCCAAATCGGGATCCCAGTCCCTACAAGGATAAGAACGATAGGAATCTTCCTGACCTTTCAAGACCGTGCGTTCTCGGTCCATCTCCTGCCTCCAATCTCGACCATAATCATTTCGTCTTTGGAAAACATGGTCATCTTCATCACGGTGCCTTTTCATGACTGCTAGATGTCTAAAGCGGCCATCTTGAACTACTTCCTCGTCATCAACCTCACGGTGCTTATGATAGTCTCTGTGGCTTCCTGATCTTGCTCTGCTGTTATCACTGCTATGAGTGGCCACGAAGGAATCCCCATCATCAATATCTTGGACTGCAGGTTGCTCTACTCGAGAACTAAGTTCCTGTTTCTCATTAGAATGAGACAAGCTTTCATCTTCAAAGGTATCACTTGGAATTGATGTATCGAAAGCCATCTCTACACCTTCCACCCCTGGGCTTCTATTGGCTAATGCGAGTTCATTGAGCACAACATCTGTATGTTTAACACTTGCCTCCTTTTCACCTTCCACTGTGACAGGGGTTGATGATTCAAGACTCTGTTTAGCATCAATTATTTCCTCTGATCTCTCCTTCAGACTATCATCAAATCTCTTACCTTGCACTCTTCGACAAGGAGTCAAATCTTTGCCATGTTCAGCAGTTACAGTGGGGCAACTCTCAAGTTCAGTTTCCTGTGTCCATCTGAGTTCGAAAATAGAGAGAAGTCAAGGTATTCACTAATTATAGATGCAATTCCATAATTCCCATTGAACCATAATACAATATATCAAGCTATGGAACACCTAGTTTGGAAAAATATTTGTGCTGCCAGACAACCAGTTGAGGAAAGCCAGAGACAATTGATCATTTGAAATCAATAGAACACCTATAATAGTCAATTAAACTGAAAATGTAGCGATTCTATGAAAAACAAATAGGTTGCAGAACTAAGCACAAATTTATAAGATATCTGTTGGAGAGTATCAGGCGATAACTCTAGACCACCAAAACTTCATAAGAGGAATACCTTCTAGGAAAAGAGAAATGGAAAATCAAAAGGGTCAAAACTAACTTGAAATTTACAATAAGCAAATAAGTGAAAATCATATAATGAGATGTGGAATTTTGTGTTGGCTCCAGTTATATGCTAACGCCAATACAGAAGCAAAATCCCAGAAAGAGAACATAGCTTGTCGTTCAACAAGAAGTAATTATATCTGACCAAAGCTGTCCATGGTACAACCCCATGAAAATATTTTATAAGAGTTCCAGCAACCAAGAATATTAATCATAATCATGGAAGTAGTAATTAATTCATAGTTCAAGAAACAATTTCCTACAGGTTTTACAGGATTAACATTCAGGAAAAAATAAATTAAATTTTCATTTTGATAAGTTCCTTTGGTGATACTTTTTGATAAATAATGATGAACATTATTAATAGAAATGCAAAAAGCAAGGAGGACAGAAGTCTAGATAAATTCCTTTGGTGATACTCTTCACCATGTTTTAACCTGTCTTACATGATAGCACCTCCACTTTCCCTTGGATAAACTGGGATGCCACTAGCATATACTACCCTATAAATCAAATATCTGCAATCTTGAGGTAACAAAAGAATTGTAAATTCCTTTGACTCTTAACTTGCAATATTTCAAAATAGCATGTATACTACGTTACCAATGAGAGTTACTAACCATACTATTATTTACATGTTAAATGAGAAGTATAACTTCTGGGTTACATGTATCCCATACCTCTCTTCATCGGGAGTTCCAAAAACCGTACTAGGGTATGCAGATGTGCATCCTTTAGGACCAGGATGATATTGGAGAGGTGCTTCTGGTGGGGGAAAAATCCCATCTCCTTCACGTAAGTTGTTGCTATCAGAGCTCATAAATGGTTCTCTTCTTTCCACTACCTTCCTTGTCCCACCATTATAAGTTTGGGGAAAACGGTCAAAATATTCAGAATCAGTCTGTACAATATCTTCAACTTCATGATTCACTCTCTGAAGATCATTGTCTGGTTTCTCTACAGCACCACTAGCTGTTATGGAATCATCATCTACAGAGTCCTGCAAGACAATCTGTTCACCAAATATTTTCAGCAAGTCTATACTGCAAATGAAATATAAAATACCAATAATACTTGGAACTTCAGGATCACTGCGCTAAAAGAACAGGTTTGCTACCTCAATAACTGCATCCGAATCACGGATTCTTGGAGGCCGGGTATCAATGGAGGGAAGGCGTTCACCATAACCACCTCCAACCTGTATTGCTCTCCCTGTTGGCTGGTTTTAAAACAAAAGGAAATAACTTAATTCAGATAAGCTAGAAATTAACAAAAACCCATCTTGAGGGTAAAATGCTCCTATAAGTTTCATGATGCTGTATTGACATAAAGGAAAGACAAGTGAAGGGAGAGGAACGGTGACAGGTGAAGAAAACTCGGTGGTGACGTATGAAAATTGAGAAACGTAAACAAACAAAACAAGAAATGATGATGTAAGAATCTCTGAAAGAGTTTCAACATCAGCAACGAAAACATACTATTGGTGGCCGCCCGCGTCCAAATCCTGTTCCTTGGCCTATCAAATCGCCTTGTCCAGTATGCACATTTTCAGCTGACATGTCATGTACACCTGCAGCAGCAGCTGCAAGTTCTGGAGGTAAATCTGGATCATAGCCCTGAGACAGATATTGGTTTTAGAAGCTTAAGAAGCAGCATTCAAAATTTACCAGCTGCAAAAGGACCTACTACCTGCTCCGACCGCCCACTTTCATAGACACGAATCTTGCTTTGCATAGTAGCCTCCAGTCGAAATTGTTCCTGCAAATATAAAAAATAGTTCCCCTTTTCAACTGACAAAACGCAGTAACCACTACGGTGAAAGGTTGACTACTTGCCAGCTGTTTGCAGTAATCTCTCCATTTCTCCTCATCCAATCCAAAGTTAAAAAAGACTGATGTATCAACACCAGGATGTCTCCAGGGTTTGTCCTCAAAATTGTCAATGTCAACATCAAATACTGTCCTGAAAATACAAGAGAATGTGAAGAGGTATAGCGTGAGTGAAAAAAAAATATATATGTATGTATGCGTATGTACATGTATATGCATACATTGTATAGTTTTTAATCTGAAGCTTATGTATTTTACAAAATGTCACTGCATCACCAAGCTCTAAATGAGAACATCCATGATTATGGAGACCCAATATTTCCACTAACAGAAAAAGAGTAGAAACACAGACTGCTTCTTATGATTGTGCCACAACCCATTTGGTGTTTGATGTAGCATTAACCTTGTCTGGCCAATAAGTTACAGAAAAAAAGAAAAGAGTTAACCAAAAAGAAAAAAGAAAAACGACACATGATCCCAAATATATCAAGCATGTCCTTCATGAGCCATACATAGCAGTGTAAAATAGCTTAAAGTTGGACAAAATTATACCTAACAGAAAATGAAATTTTAACACATATAAAAGAAATTTTCAGTGATTTTAACTACTACAAGGCTCTAGTAAAGACACTCAGAAGTTCTCCATCAGGGTTTTAAATCTCGGTGCCAGAACCTGTACTGGACCCGTCCAGTACCGGAACATACCACCCGCCACCAGGGGCTGGTCTATATGAAATGGATCACAAGAAATTATATAAAACGTAATAGTAAAATGTAGCACTGTCAAAGCTTAAATAAAAAAACTCATGTTTTACATACCCAGGGAATACCAAGATTGTGATGTGATAACTAATTCAAATAAATTATTTACACTCACATAATAAACGATGCAGGATGTGATAAAAACTATCAAAACACGATCATTGTGAGCCTGAAGTGAGAAGCTTTGATTCTTAAGAAAAGAATTTTAAAGATTAGGGATGGCAATGGGGCGGGTTAAACGGGTGATCTATATGCTCCTTTGGAGCAGGTTGGTAACCCTAACTCACACTCCTTCTCAAGTCTCGTCCATTTTAGCATTGGGGATGGTAGTCAGGTTCGTTTCTGGTACGATCTTTGGTGGGGTGAGTCCTTTCTTGCTGTCCGTTTCTCTCATCTCTTCAGGGTGGTTTCTGCTAGGGATGCTCTTATCTTTGAGGTCTTATCGTGGTCGAATTCCGGTCTGGTGTGGAATCTTGAGTTCCGTAGGGATTTACGTCCTTATGAGATGGCTGATCTTGGGGCTCTTTTCGTCGATTTGGGGGATGTCTTTGTAGGACCCGATTTTAGTGACCGTAGGATCTGGAGTCCTTGCAGTAGCAGAGTCTTTTCAGTTAGCTCCTTTTCTGTTCTTCGGCCACAGTCTGTCCTTCCTTCCTTTCGTCATCGTCGCGTCTGGAGACCTTTTATTCCCCCTAGAGTTAAGGTTTTTGTTTGGACTGCTCTTCTACATAAGATTAACACTTGCGACCTTCTTCAAAGAAGGTGGCTGTCTCGTGCGCTTTCACTCCATATGTGTTGTATGTGCAGGAAGGCAGGGAAATTCTGTGGATCATCTTTTTTTGCATTGTGCTGTGGCTGGTGAGGTTTGGTTCTTTTTCCTGCACTTGCTTGGGGTTTGGTGGGTGATGCCTGAGGTTGGTGAGTGCCTTGCACAGTGGAGTCTCCCAGATTTGGGAGTGAGAGGCAAATTGATGTACCAGGGTGTGTGGCAGGTGACGCTTTGGGTTCTTTGGGGAGAAAGGAACTTAAGAGTGTTTGAGGATAAGTAGATATTGACTGGCTCGATTATTGAAGCCATTTTGCACTTGGTTTGTTCCTGGATGGCGATTCTCCCTGCCTTCAGAGGGACCTCTATGTCCGATATCTTGGTAGGATGGTTTGACGTGGCTAGATCTTCTCCTCATTCTGAGCAGGTTGTGACTAGGTGGCAGATTCGCTTGTTGAGTGTTGTCCATGGAGATTTACTCATCTTGTCAGGCTGATCAGGCATCAGGGTAGCATGATTCATGCTTCTTTTTTGCGCATTCCCAGAGGTGATAATGTCTTGGCTGATCGGCTAGCTAGAGGCAGGGTCAGTAGAGAAAGTTTGTGGGAATTCCATCAGATGAGATGGTGGGCGGCGGAGAGTGATATGAATATAGGAGCTGCCTATGCTAATGTTTGTTTTCATTTGTGTTCACTTCTAGTTTTTACTTAGTTTGTAACACTTGTTCTGTTTTTTCGGCCATGGCTCTCATCTTGTGTGCCTGGCTCTTTACTCTTTACCTTCTAGTATTGTACCTTTTTCTTTTCATTATATATATATATATATATATATA
>JAUPMG010292229.1:0-31618 GCA_031762675.1 Pachysandra terminalis | reverse complement strand
CAGGTGAATTCCTCGAGTGATGTGGACCTTAGCTGGATGGACTCTGGAGTTGTGGATATGTTTACAGACTATGTTTTCTTTTTTACTTTTGACCCCTTGTGGACAGTACGGATGTAATATGTTAGATGTTGTTGGTATTTTAGATGATGTTGGTTATCTTGTGATGATACTACTAAGGTTTTTAATTTTATCAGACTTCCACTGGTTTCTTTTGTTATGCTTTGTGGAACCATGAGATTGGTTATGTATATGTTTGGTTTGGCAGCCGCATCCATTGTGTGGATCCGAAGGTCAATCCCTTGGAAATCCTCGAGATCTCATATCTCGGATTTGGAGAGCGACAGAATGTCCCTGTGGCGCTTGCCACAATTAACGCCAATACTTCGAGGCACACTCCTCAATCAGAATCAATAGGAAATAATGGGTATGTGACTAGAGATGAGATCCCTAGTCTCTTGAACCAGCAACAGGCCAAGCCTATCTAGTTCAATGTCAATAAATCCAATGTCCATCTTGAAGAAACCATATCATGTGGGATCTGTAGTTTCCCCACTGATGCCTCAGTATAATGGACGATTTGGCAATGCCAAAGAACACGTGAGTAAGTTTACCGGTGCAATGGAAGCGTTCGCTGGAGATGATGAATTGAAGATGAGGGAGTTTTCAAGATCTTTAACAGATTGCGCATACACCTGGTAAGATAACTTGCCTTGTGAATCTATTTTTAATTTGGAAGAACTGAAAATAGCATTCTTACGCAAGTTATTTATTTTCGAGGAACGCATAACCCTCATGGACTTGGAAAACGAAAGACAAAAGTCCGAGGAAGGAGAATCGTACGTCAAGCAATTTCCTGATCTCGCCACTGATTGCCGAGAGAATTCTACTGAAAAAAGACTCGTACTAATGTGCATTGATGGGATGATGAAAGACTGTCGTCTCATATTGAAAATTTGGGGATAGAAAACTTTACTAACTTGTACCAATCGGCGAAACGCACTAGTCGTACCATGAGCCTCAATGTCACATCTCAAACTTAAGAGATCTCAAAGGAGTCCCCAAGTTTAAGTTGTAACTCTCACCCCATATCCAGATGTGAGTGGATAAACAATACATAGCCAAATACATAAGGTAAAAACTTATTTATTATATAATATTGAAAATATAATCGAAGTATGGCTATTACATCCAAAACAAACATAACATAGCAACGAAAAATGAAATAAAATCCTTTAATTTCATGCTTCAAAATCAATCCCTATTAACTATCAAAATAGGTATAGCTATTACATTAAATAACCCTATTACAAGTTCTACTAAAATCATCAAGTAAAACCCTAGTATTGACTAATGTCTTCAAAACATCCTTGTCCACCATCTTGGTCCTTACGTCCATCATTTATAGGTCCTGAAATATGTTGGGCTCGAAAGCATAAGTTAAACTTAGCTTAGTAAGTAAACAAGTCTAACAAAGTTTATAATTGAAGTAAGGACAATGCCACTCTTCAATGGTAATCCATATAAACAAATAAACAAGTGAATCATGTGACAAGTGATCAATATGCAATAAACATGTGATATATGATTAGTATGTAATAAATATGTGATATGAACAATGTATAAGATGCAATGCGATGTAATATGCAATGCATGAGATTGGTTCAATTATTAATGCATGATGTGCACCTAGTAAGTATAATCACCACGTGTGATCAAGCAAACAATCTAATATGCAATGCAATAAATTAAACTGTTTGAATGTTGATATATAAGTTTCCACAAGATCAATCTGTCCTTGAGCAAGATGTCTTCTCGAACCATCCCCCCTATACAGGGCCACTCTCAAGGATAAGATATTTTATGTGTGCATCATAGTTTTAAGGGGCTTCGACCTAGAGGGAATAATTCCCCCACTTATTTTTGATCAAGGATAATACTCCAATGAATCCCAATTGTAAACTCCTCGGGGAATCATATATATAAACAAGCAACCAAGAATCACTCCTTTAATAGTCCATAGGACAAAATAGGTATATTGGAATAGTTAGTCCCTCAACTCCATAATTATATATGTGCAAGTCTCCTCACCTATTATGATTTCTTGATCATAATAATCTCTGTAATATCCTTAAAAATCCAAAAGTATGGACTTACATATAAAGGGTCAACCTATAGACCAAATCCATGGTCATAAGGTGTCATGATGTGCAAGTGAAATTGTGCTCATTAACTACGCATACAAATCATGTGTACAATGTGCAATATATCTAACTAACATACTGGACATACAATAAACATGGTAGACAAGGCATATCAAAATATCACATGTCCACTAATTATAGCCAAAGGATCCATAAGGATGTGAGTATACTAAACATACATAATTGAGCAAAAGTAATGTCATAATCAGTCTAATGAGATCAAAATACACATGGGGTTATCTAAAAAGATTAAAAGCTTATAATCAGTCTAATGATATCAAAATACACATAATTAAGCAAAAGTAATGTCAGAATCAGTCTATTTTCCAACCCATGTGGGTTTCTAATTATAAGCTTTTAATCTCTTTAATCTCAACCATTGATTGGGAAGTGAATGTTACTGCAAAATCCTCGCCATTGATTTAGATTTCAGAATCCTAGCTTTATTACTATTATAGTTTGCAGGGAAGACTTACTAATTCTTTTACCTCGACTTAGTCTCTTATTCTTAATTAGCTAGTTCCTCATATTAAATCTCAGTCATTAATTGGAGATTGGAAGCTCCTACGAGATCCTAACCATTGATTTTCCACTGTGATTCTTACAAGATCCTAGCCACATATCATAACTTAAAAGAGTTATGATTGTGTGTGATGCACCTAGTTTCCTATTAGTACAATCCACCAATCACGATCAACCAAAAGTCAAACATGACAGCCAATACTAAAATTTTAAATTAACCCCTAATTTTATATTATTTACACACTAACCCTATTATTTTTATTGGGTTATTACACTCAAAGGTGACGCCTATAGAAAAGAAAAATCCACTCCTCAAACGATGATGGTGGAAAAGAAGAAGCGTCCTAAGGAAGAAGCTGATGAAGCTCGAAACCAAAAGAGGATCTTCCGACCTGCTCCTCCATTCCCATGCAGCATCCAAGAGGTATTAGTCATCTTGAAGCAACGGGAGGACAGAGTAGTAACTCTTCCGGAGCCAAGATTTCCTCCAACAAAGGAAGATAAGAAGAAAGAAAATTTCTACCAATACCATTACCATGTGGGGTACAAGATGAAAGATTGTTATTTTTTGAGAAGATTATTCCACAACAAGATAAGGAATAAAGAGCTTGAGTTGACAAAATCTACATCAGTGCATGAGGATCCCTTGCCTGACCATAGAAAACGAGTTGTCAATACCATTACTCAGCAAGATCCCATGGAATCCATAATGGAATGTGATGATGCTCCATAGCCTGAAGTAATGACCCCGGATAACGAAGATAAGGAGTGTTTACAACAACGTTTGGGTACAAACGCCAAAGTTGAGAAATTTTGTGACGATATGGGTTTCAGTATCCTCGCGAGGAGAGAAATGACCGACGCCCTTGTGAATATTACCGCCAAGCTTGCAAAACAATGCTTCACTATCAGCACTGGACCCACGAAGTTTTGTCAAGAAATAACATGAGCAATCACATTTTCTAATGAAGATGTGTTAGTTGATTGCCCTGGTCACAATAAACCTCTGTGCATCCCTCTTACCATTAATAATGTAGAGATCAAGCGATCATTGGTCGATCCCGAATCATCAATCAATGTTTTTCCCTTCAAAACGTTGCAAGCGGCTGCCATACCGTCCAAGAGGATGGCGAGACAGCCGATGGAAGTGATTTCCTTCAATAACGAGATTTGCAAGACAATGGGGCATATCACCATCGATCTGGCAGTAAGTGCCATTCGATCCCCGACCAAGTTTCATGTAGTCGATGCGGATGTCTCATATCACGTGTTAATAGGACGACCATGGCTCCACCACTATAAGGTTGTTCCGTCTACTTATCACAAGTGTCTTAAAGCCAGATGGCATGGCAAAAAGATTATAATGAAAGCCACTATTGATCCTTTTGACTACAAAGAGATCCACTATGCAGAAGCTATCTTCTTCGACGAGATAACAATCGATAGTGAGACTCAAGTAACACCGGTTAGAGGGAAGACTTTGCCCAAATGGGAAGACTTGATAGTCGGAAGAGAAACAGGAGAATGCTCACGCAAGAGGAGAAACAAGAAAGATGAAGAAAGGCAAGAAGACAAATGTGTAAGAGTGCAACGGGAAGACGGGAGTTTCTTCTACCGCTTATGACAGTGTGAGGAGTCTAACGAGAAGCATCTCATGATGACTCCAAAACTTGATGAGGATCTTACCACACCGTCATATCTCACGGTAGAAAAGGCTGGGACGAATGCGATCGAAACTCCTGAGACTTTACAAGATGAGCCAAATTCAATAGCGGAAGAGATGGAAGAATTTAACCTCGTCGATGAAGGAAGCACCGCGAGAAATATCTCCATCGGCAAAGGATTAAGCACAGAAGAGAAGACCGAATTACTAGCACTCTTGCGTGAGTACAAAGATGTCTTCGCATGGGAATATTCAGAGATGCCCGGATTGGATCCCAATCTAGTGGTCCACAAGCTGAATGTTGACCCTAACTCCAAGCCAGTTGAGCAGTCGCCAAGAGTATTAAACCCATAGATAGAGTTGACAATCAAAGACGAAGTACAAAATTTATTGGCCGCAGGATTCATAAAACCTATTCAACATCCAACTTGGCTAGCCAACATTGTGCTGGTCAAGAAGAAGAATGGACAGATACACTGCTGCGTGGACTTTAGAGATTTGAACAAAGCTTGTCCTAAAGATGATTTTCCTTTACCAAACATGGATGTTTTGATTGATTCTACTGTGGAAAATGGGATGTTCTCCTTTATGGATGGCTATGGTAGCTATAACCAAATCAAGATGATGTCTAAAGATGCAGAGAAGACAGCGTTCCAAACACCTATGGGCAACTTCCATTATACAGTCATGCCCTTTGGCCACAAGAACGCTGGCGCAACCTATCAATGAGCGATGACCGCTATATTCCATGATATAATGTACAAGGAAGTGGAAGATTATGTTGATGACTTGGTAGTGAAGTCGAAAGAGCGAAGCCATCACACAACCATACTTGAAAAACTATTCTAGAGATGCCGACGATACAGGCTAAAAATTAATCCTATGAAGTGCTCTTTTAGTGTATCATCAGGAAATGTTTTGGGATTCATGGTTCATAGTTGAGGAATCGACATTGACCAACCCAAAGTAGAGGTCGTGCGTCAATTAGTTCCTTCTATGAATCAAAAAGAGTTGAAGAGCTTCCTAGGGAAAGTCTCTTACCTGAGAAGGTTCATCCCAGGTCTAGCGAGCAAAATTTACCTGATGACGCCATTACTAAAGAAGGTAAAATTCGTGTGGACGAAAGCATGTGATGAAGCTTTTGAAAGGTTAAAGCTAGAAATCACCAATTCCGTTACTATGTCAGCGCCGATAGAAGGGAGGAATATGAGATTATACTTGGCAGCATCAGAACATGCCATTGGTGGTTTACTTGCACAAGAAGATGATGCGGGAATAGAAAAGTTGATATATTACACTAGCCGGACGTTAAGAGGTCCTGAGCGTAAATATACAAAGGCTGAGCAAAGTTGCTTGGCGCTTTTCCATGCCACTCAAAAGTTTCATCATTACTTGTTAGCTCATGAGGTCGAGCTAATGACTAAGTCAAATCCTATTCGATTTTTGCTATCTTTGCAGGGCCTTTCAGGGAGAATCACCAAATGGTTGTTACTCTTATCGGAGTATGACTTGACTCGTATTACTCCCATGAATATAAGAAGTCAAGCTATGACCGATGTGATGGCTGCCTTTTCGGGTAACACCTCTGTCGCTGAAAACGACGTGGAGGATATCTTTGAAGTAGCAACTGTTACTGATTCCGAGTCTTGGACTCTCCAATTTGATGGTTCCACTATCATAGGGGAAGGCGCTATAGGCGTTGTGATACTTTCCCCCAAGGGTGAAGTTACATCAGCAGCTTACAAGCTACAATTTCCATGCTCTGACCATTCAACTGAATATCAAACTCTGGTCTTAGGGAAATTGCTCGCTAAGCAAATGAGAGCAACGAATTTGAAGATAAAAGGAGATTCTAACCTTGTCATCAAACATATGCAAGGAGAGTTTGCGGTCAAGGATCCGATAATGCGCAATATGGAACGTTAGCACAAAGATTCTTGCAACACTTCGACATCACCAAATTTGAGCATTCTCCGCAGACAACAAATAGGCACGTTGATGCGTTGGCCGCGTTAGGCACTCGGTTGAAGTTTGATGAAGCTTCAAGACACATGGAGATTATCAAGAAGACAGAACCAGTTACCATCAGCAAGAAAATCCATGATGATGATGAGGTAGATTGGAGGACTCACGTCTTCAACGAGTTACAAAATCCTCAAATGTCAACTACTCCAATGAAAGAATTGAAGAATTTTTGAATCTTACAGGTGAGCTTTATCATACGACAGCCACAAGAGTGCTTAGCCGATGTCTTGGGCCTGAAGGAACTGCACAGCTACTTCATGACATGCATAATCAACAATGTTCTCAAAAGGATGTCGAAGCTCTATACAGAAGACTCCAGCGAGCCGGTTATTATTGGTCGACCATGATGGACAAGGCCAATGAACTACAGCAAAGTTTCCCTCATTGCAATGGTGAATATAACTGAGAAAGCTATATGGTCATCACCAAAGTTGATGAAGATTGGAGACAACCATACATCGACTATCTATCTGCAGGAAAACTCCAGATGATGCTACGGAAGCAACAAAGCTCAAGAGACGAGCTAGGAGATTCTTCATGGAAAAAGAAATCCTATATCATTAGAATTGGGTCAGTTGACCTCTCAGATGCTTGGCAAAGAAAGAAGCAGAAGATATGATGCAAGACATGCATTCAGGAGATTGTGGTGCTCATCAAGGGTACCATCTCTTGTTAGATCAATTACTCCAGATCGGGTATTATTGGCCCTCTATGCAGAGAGACGTACACGAATATGTGAGACATTGTTACTAGTGTCAGATATTCTGTTAGAAAATCCATGCTCCTCACGTCAAGTAACAACACATCTCGACCCCTTGGCCTTTCCATTCATGGGGATTGGACTTGATTGGGCCTATGAGTCCTTACTCGGGAGGTCACATCAGGATACTCACTGCCACAAAATATTACACTAAATGGGTGGAAGCCATCCCCATGAGACTTGCTACTGGCACCGCCATTAGCAATTTCATCCATGACAATATTATTTGTTGATTTGGCATCCCTCCGAGGATAATATCCGATAATGGAACACCTTTCGTCTACAAGGATGTTTGAATGCTGACAGAGCATTATGGCATAAGGCATATCAGATCAACTCCATATTATCCAAAAGGCAATGGACAAGCTGAGGCCACTAATAAGACTTTGGTGAGAATCCTTATTCGAATGGTACACAACCAAGAAGGCAAGTGGCTTGAGAAGCTCACAATGGCGTTATGGACATATCGTATCACAAAGAGGACCTCAACTCAAAAATCCCTATTTGCCTTGGTGTATGGTAATGATGCCGTTCTACCAATAGAAATTAAGGTGCCTTCTGCTCGTTTGGCATTGGCAGCCGCTAGAGAAGAAGATGAATTCAAGGAAATTGACGGAAGAATTAGGGAACTAAACTTGATTGAAGAAAGAAAAAACAATGCAGAAGAAAAAGTAGTGATGTATCGAGCTCACATCTCACGAGCATATAATAAGATGGTTCATAGCCGTGACTTCAAGATAGGAGATAAAGTACTAAGAACAGTCATTCACATTCGTGCCAACCTATCTGCTTCTTAGTTCATGCCTAAATGGGAATGGCCCTATGTCATACGAGAGGCTGTTGCCAATGGCTATTACCTCCCTGATCAGCTAGATGGAATGTCTAAGAATGATTCTATCAATGCTAAGTGGATCAAGCTATACCACGAAGGACATCCTAATGAACAATGAATCGTGTATGCTTTACCTCATCTTTTACTTTGACAGATATTAGTCATATAATTGATTGCATTTGTTTTCATGAATTGATATTCCTCAATACAAAATGAGAAAATATTCTTTTAATTACTAATTCAAAAGTTTTCTTACAGAAGGTAGAAAGGGAATACATTTCTTTAAAAAAAAAAAAACACTGACAAACTAGATATCGTTGCTACCTCGCAACACTACTACATTCAACAAAAAGAAAAGCCGTCAACGCCGACCCGGCTGAGAACAAAAGTATATCATCTACTTCCTCTTACTCCTCATCATAATCTTCATCTTTATCTATACGGTTCAAGGGAACTTCGCCAAAGTAGGATATCATCTGGATTTTGAAGACCTCCAAACCTTAGCAACGTTCATAGAAAAATCCATAGCTTGTTGAGAGCTCTTCCTTGACCCTTAAAAAATTATACGGGACGTCTTCTCTCTTAATGGCGCTGGTTTCGTAATGCAACTGAGCGTCATAAACACCATCTTTTCACGCTCGTGCCCTGATCTCTAAGGTCGACGTTGTTCGATAAGACAGGATTTCTTTAATGGCTATGGAAATGTTGTCACAATTCCCTTGCTCCCGCTTAACTTTCTCCACTTCTATGTAGAACTCACGTGCTTAATAAAATAACGCGCCTTCAAGAAGCCTACAGTTGAAGCATATGCTTAGAGAACGTCAACGAAGGCGATGGAATAAGCCTTCGTAATATGAACGTGTTCTTTCAAGAGACGACGATGCTATCTATTCTATCACAACGACGTAATCTACCCACATCACTCGGTGAGAAGATACGTAATCAGGCATAGGAAGGATTTGGAAAAGTTTCGAGCAAGTCCTTAGCAAAACCTCATCCGAATTTTGAAGAGTTGGAAAACTGTGAGACCAATGAATCTCAAGACAGCTGGGGTTAAGTACCCCCTACATCATACAATTGGCTGAATTTTATAAAGTTCTGTTTTCATTCCTCTAGAGGAGGAGGAACAGTGACCCCAAGAGCACTGCCTAAATCGCTTCTATGCGCCATTAATACCACGTGACAATGCTTAAGCTTAAGACTCAAAGATGAAATCAGAGAAGATTCGAGTGAGGTAAATTTTCCTAACCCTTGGCAATTTTTATAGAGGTTCAAGAGTCTCTTCCTAAAACGCGATAATTAATTAGAGCGACTCTTTATTTACGATAGAATAAAATGCATTAATTAACAATATATATATATATATGTGTGTGTGTGTGTGTGTGTGTGTGTGTGTGTGTGTGTGCGCGCGCGCTTTTTCATTAATATTCATTGAGGCTACAATGATAGAGGAAAGAGTGCATAGACACTACAAGAACAGAAAGAAAAGCAGAAAGAGAAAACTACATTGGTAATCCGATAAAAAGAAGAAAAGACATAATCATGTCTTCTTCAAAAGGTCCGTTAGAAGGACGCCACGCATAAACTGATTTCTTTCGAGCCAAGAGCATGTCGAGGAGTACTCATCACTATTATCTGCTAATCGCGCCTCATCTTCGGACAATTTTTTCCTCACCTCCAAGATTCGAACCTCCAGTGACTTAATTTCTGCTCTGCGCTCAGTTACGTGAGATTGTAAGTCTTCACGCGACATGGTAGAAGCTTTCAACTCCTTAAGGCGATTGACGTGCACCAAAGCCTCTTCGATGCTCTTCAAGTAAGCACTCAACCAATCCAACTTAATCCCCAATGCCAAAGAATCTTCAAGATCTTTGTACATCTCTTGAAGCCCATTCATGGTAAGTGAAGGCAACTTCGTCACTCGTAGATGACTTACCACTGAGCATACTAGTGAGTACAGAAAGGCGTGAACTTGAAGATTAGAAGGACTCGTCTATTTGCCCGGATCACCATGGCAGTTAATGATTTCTTTAAGGATGGGGCCATGAGTATTGGGAATCAGAATGTTTCCCATAAACACATAATTGATGATGGGTTCGATGGGCGGAATTGTCAATTCAGTAGGAATGCTTGTAGGCGCCTTGCCAAATAGCGTCTTCTCCACGACGTTGAGAAGATTTTCATTCTCTTTAGAAGGAGAAGAAATTTCCAGACGGATATCAGTCTGTGACACAGAAAAGAATAATGAGAGAAGATAGTATGATCTTCTCATAAGAAGAGATATCAAAGATAGAAACATTTCTTATCTCCTCAATGATAGGGGATGCAACTGGGGGACTTGGCAGTGTAACCTAATTAGAGGATTTCCCTTGCTTATTAGAGGTAGGCGCCATAATAGGATAATCTTTCCTTTTTCTCTTAACAGATTCTTTTCTTTTTTTTTGGGAGAAACCAGAGGAGCAGCAGAAGAAGTAGGCATCCTTGGAAGGAGAATAGGCGCCCTAGGAACGCGGGTAGTCGCCACCTTAGAACCCTAAGGTTTCCCTTTCATGATAGAAGCGTTAGCTGAAGAACCTCCCGCATGATGCTCGCTTCCCTCTTTATTTGCAATGGGAGAGTTGACGCCCTTTGGCACTAGGAGTAGGAGGCCATGGCTGACAGCCAGATCCCTCTACGAATGACAAATAGTTACATGATGAACGCTGAGAGAAAATACGTATGTACAATAGAAAACAAGAAGTTATAAATCTTCACCTCTACCAGTTGGAGAAGGCATGTGAGAAACTGTAACAACCTGAATTTTCATAAAACTATAACTTAGAAACTCAAGGGTAAAATAGTAATTTCACAATATTAGTGATTTAATCTCATTAATTAATTTGGATTAAAATGAAATAGGTCCTAAATCTTATAAAACTCAGTAGAAACATTTAAGTCACCTAAAATAGATCAGGTTAACCAGATAGACTTAGGTTGTAATTCGGGTCAGATAACTGGACTTAGCAGTTAAATAGGAAATAAAATCAAATAGTAAGATAATAATCAGTTTAGACAACTTAGTTAACCCATTTTCTAACCCTAAACCTAATCTCACAATCAGAAGTTAATTAGGTGGTTTGTTGAAAATTATAGAGCTAGAAACCCGGTTTTGCCCTTTTGGCTAACTTAATTTACAAGTTTGCCCTTAGCCTACATATAGAACACTTAACCTCATAAGCCTCATTTCTCTTTCTTTCTTTTAACTCTTTTTCTCTCTGGAGCTCTTGGAGAAGAAGGAAGACCCGGATCCCTGGATGGCAGCGGACCTCTTCGAATTCGACCTGGCATGGTGGAGCAACTCCGGACGCAACCGGGCAATGCCCCAAGTTGAGTATTCTTTCAATGTCTCGTGTATTTACTTTTATTTCTTCATTGTGAGCATGGGGGAAAAATATATGTGGATGTGCTCTTCCTTCCCTCATGATTTGGTTGTTGTTTTTGAGGATTTGGGAATCAAATCTCGTGCCCTTGACTACTCGCTCCTTACGGACGATTTGTGTGACCCGAATTTTGGAAAAAACACTTCCTGGGGTTTGGCTTTATGGAAGTTTGGTGGATCTCTATGTAGACCATTTCCTTCTGGCCTAGGAGCCATTTTAGAACCCCTTATTGAGTGTTTGTGGATTTGGGAAATTTCCGCCTGAAATCCCCTTGGGAATTGCCCGACCCCAGCGACCTCTTGGTTCACCGGAGAGTGCGTCGGCACTCTCAATGCCTACAATTTTATATCTTCGGCGACCTCCCGGTTAGTTGAGATGGCCGCCGAATGACAGTAGTCCATTTCCAGTTCACTGGACATGTCGCCGAGTATCCTTTCGGTGCACCAGGCCCCATCGAGTATCCTTTCGGTTCGCCGAGACCTCGCCAACACCTCGTCGAGACCCCCTTTATTGACCCTTTTGTCTGGGTTTTGACTTCGGACGTTCGAGATGCCTATACCCTAGAGTATTTACACACTCTCGGAGTTTGTGCACTTGCCCAACCTCGGTGACCCTTCACTTAAAGTTTAGTTACCTTGAAGTAGCCTAGTAGTATGAGTCCTCAAGGAACTCATGTGATTAACTCCCAAACTTACCCTTTTTTGTTCAATACCTTTATTCGTGTGTGTGATAGTATAGAATTGCTCCATATGCTGCTTTTAGATGTATTATTAGTATGTGTGAATGGTTTGGTGTGACATTCGAATGCATGACCTTGATCTGTTAATGGTTTAGTTGCTTTGGTGTTATAATTTAATATTATTATTGCTCTTGATTGAACTCATTTGCATATGTTCCTTGCTCTTGTTCCTTGTGAGTTATCTTCACATATTCATTAAATATGAGTGTGAAATTGTGAATCATGATGTTGAATGATATTCAATGAATTGTTAGATGATTGACCATACACACTGTACACTCAATAATGAATGATTAGCTAGTGTGCACCTCTTCACTTGCACAGCATTGATTTGAGACCATAGCTTGGTCAAGAGAAATACCCTGTCATCCGAGACCACACGGTTGTGTCTCGTGATTGAAATGAGAAAGATGTAAAACCTACATCTAGTGAGGAGTATGGCAAGGGCAAGTTGAGGGATTTGCTACCCCAATAGACTCTCCTTGTCCTATGTTGATGATTTTTCCCAAGGATGACTCATCCCCTTGGATGTGATATTATTGAGAGAGAGATCTTTGTATTATGTCAAGTGTTCATGATTTCCCTAGGGATACCGCAGGTGGCTGCAAGTCTCGGTACACAATACCACTGATCAAAATAAGGTGGGGCAATTGTGATTCCTAGGTCGAAAGCCCTTAAAAATATGTTGTACACATAGAATAGTCATATTTCCTCTACAGTCGTTACGACGGGAGATGATTTCAGGTAGCTAGAACATCCTGGGGCCAATTCAGGTTGCTGGGATACCCCAGATTTAGAGATGGGATCAGGGAGAAACATGCCACATTGATTTTCTGACAGAGCTGCATTTCGCATTACATACTAGACTGCTTGTTAACTCACCGTGGTGATTATTGCACACACATCATGCATAATAATTAATTGACCACATGCATAAATCGTTGTTTGACACATGGACACACACTACCTTACACTTTTCTTCATAATGTTGGGGTATGAGTAAATACCTTGCATTGAAGGATTTCTCATCCAGACTTTCCAGCTTATGTATATTGAATTATACTTTTTAGGTCTTGGGGCTCGTTCGTGCAGAGGGAACCTGGGTTTGGGGTATAGATCAACCATTCCAATTATAGAAATGTATAGACTTAGATTTCCTCTTGTAATCTTGTAAATAGATTATATCTTTATTTCAGTTACTTATATCTTACTAGAACGTGTTATATTGCTTCCGCTTATGCTTTGACCAATGTTATCCACTCCCGTAGAAATATGGGGTGAAGGTTGGAACTTAAACCTGAGAATCTCAGAATTGGGAATTTCTGGTTTGGGTCGTGACAGAAACGCTAGGTGAAGCAACAATCGTCGACATTCTTTCTGGATCAGTTGGATGAGTATTCTCACTCTTTTCAAAGTCCGACCAGAACTCATCAGTATTGCTCTCTTCACTACTTTCTTCCTATTTCTATCCCCCCTGTCTCCTCTCTAAAGGCTTGCTTCCCCTTCTCTCTCAGTTATGAGCTCTTCTCTATCCGAATCCAAAATTGGAGAATCCCTCGTGGGTAGTCGTTGACACTGAGAAGACAAACCGGCCTGGCTCATAGATGGACCCTAAAAAATATATATAAGTGATTAAAATCAGCTGGAATAGTAGAAAGAAAATCAAGATGTGTCCGCATATATATATACACACACACAAGCAGAAAGTGAAAAGACAAAATAGATTACATTAGGAAAACGTAATCATGCGAACATAATCTTACATGTCTGTCAGAAGTTCCGGCCAATTTGGAAGGAATGAGTAAAGAAGCCGCCTTAGCAGCTTTCATTGACATCTTCTGGACGCCAACTTTTGGAGGCTTGGGCCTCATCGGCAACTTCATCCTGGGATGATCCTTATGGATGAACTCGAATGGTATTGGCAAAGCTTTGCTTCAAATGAAGGCTCAAGCATCATAGATAAAGTTATACCAGAACTTTGCCATCTCTGGGATACAACCCTTGTGAGGACTATCACCCATTACTACAATCTGTTGCCGCGATATTTGAATGAATTCTGGAAATTTTCTTTTGTATAAAAGGCACATGCCTGAGCAATATCTAGTGTAGGCGCCACTTCAGAAGGAGGCATTTACTGAAGCCCGAATTGCCTAAGAAACCTCTGAGGATTATAAGATTTCACGACATAGCTGTTACCCACTCTCACTGGAAGACATCTAGGTAAAACGGTCATAGCATAGGCTATACAAGAATATGACGTCTTGCTCCTATCTATCAATGGAAGACGGTGCAAGTGGGCTTGGCCTCGGAAGTCAACATCTTGTACACCAGGCAAAGGCAAAAGATAAGGGCAATAGACAAATTGCGATTCCTTATCGACTAACGATATGAAATCAATGTTTTTTCTATGCCTAGCATTGTCCCATAAAGCAACTCGGGAACACTGCTGGTCATCACTACACTTCGGGAAGACGAGAGGAGGAGGCCCAAACCCTCGAAAATGCTCAAACATAAATAGCTGACGAAATGCTGTAGGGATAAAAGATTCAGTCTCATACCTGCCGAATGAAAACGCTAAGTCCTCAGTGAAGAGATCAACCAATAGTACAAAGTGCCTAGGAATATTGCCGCCAATGGAAATCGATGACCTCGCACCATGCGCACCACCATAGCAAAATGGCGCTCTTGTACTTTCTCATGAGGGAGACCCTCAAATATATACCTTGAAAGAAACAAAGTGCAGACAGCCTCAAACATGTAACGCGAATGATATCATGCGCCAATGATGGGTTCTGACGTATCCTCCCCGTCACTTGAAGATTTGATCTCCTTGAAGAAGTGACAAATCCACCCACTAAACGAAGCACGCTACCTTTGTTTTCTTAGAACTCGAGTTGAATACTTAGAAGACTGTTTTGCTGCATCTTGCGCCTTCGATAGTTCTTTGACGATTCGCGATTCATGCTCGTCAAGAGCAATGCTCATCGGGTTTGCATCACCAACAATGTCGAGACCGAGCAAAACGTGAACATCTTCCAATGTGGGAGCGAACTCGTCCCAAGAAGGTATGAATGTATGAGTGGATGTGTTCCAACGACATATCAGTTGGAAGATGTCCCTCTTGTCGATATGAACGTTTGATTCGTAACACGCTTTGATAGAGTTTTCCAAACCACACGCACTGAGTTTTTCCCTTGTTGAATCATTCATGAGGATATCTTGACACCACTCTAACCAACCCGAGGAATGGCGAGGATGAGATTTGAAACAGATCTTGCTAGGAGGATAGCAACCCACTTCAAAACAAAAACGAGCATGGAGACAATATCAAGCACAACGCTCGCCTCGATGTTCGATACAGGGAAGATACATGTCAATTTATTGATTGAATGCTTCACCAAATCCAAAGATCGAGGACTGCGATTCCAAAGTCGATCTCCTAATATAGGGTCACTTAACTAATCCGATGGAGGCTCAGGAGGATTAGCATCTCCTGTATACTTCAACGGCAATGGCGCATGAGCAAGGTGTTTCTTAGCCATTGAAGATGATATGAACAAAGAGAAGATAGAAGAAAGATGAAGAGGACTCTTTGAAAGAAAAAGAAGAGATCCTTAGAAGATAGAATAGAAGAAGCAAGTACCTGCTCCTCAATATATATAATGAGAGCAAGGAATATGAGGAGGCGCTAAATTTGACAGAAGAAAAGAAAATTGACGCCAAAAACTAGATATGAGTAATGAATACATTGAAACCCAAGAATGGAAAATTACTTTAAGAAGCCAACATCTGAAGATAGAAAATGATTCATGAGAATTCCAAGAAAAGGAATCTCCCAGGCGCTTATGTCTGAAGATGCAGATAACATACAAAAGAGAAAGAGAAGAAAGATTTTTCAGATAGAAGCCCTTGGACGTCTAAAAATTGAAGATTATATTTGATATATGAAATTACGAAAACAGATTGTTTTAGTGCTAAACATCAAAAACGCCCATTGGCGTAAATACTAGAGAAATTCAAATGGCGAGGTCACAAAAGATTCCCCAAGAAGGAATTCTTATATGCGCTAGAACTTAGAGTATTATTGATAGATATTGAACCCCAAAAGAGCTTTTGGGTATATGATGACGAATATCCTGAGGGAAATCTGTATAGGCATGTTTCTGAGACGCATACTCAAGAAGCATAAGCTAATGCACAACAATGATTTCTGATTGATTCCGAAATAATCGTGCCAATAATCTTGAGATTAATCGTCGCGGTCAGGGGGACTGAAATGTAGATATTGAAAATTGCAAAGACAGATGTCCTAATGAGATGATGACACGTGGTGATATCACATATGATTATTTGAATCATGACTTAGACAAAAGTTCAATTCTTGACTAAGATATCTCGGCGAGATACGCTAAAAGAAGAACAATGTACTGATGATGTGAGTGTCAAAGCTATACAGATCATGAAGACTACATGACGCCTTCCGTGATTTTCCAACATGAACAAATTCAAGAAAACAAAAGATTGATTCGCATTATATGCACCAAGGAGACGAGTCTCAATGAATATACACTTCCATCTAGAGTGAACCTCGATGACGTCGGACAACTTTTGGGATGCGTCCCACACTCACCAAAGAGATGCGTTTTGATGAATGTACATTTTCGTCTAGAGGGAACCTTTATGACGTCAGGCACAACAATTTCTGCCCAAGGGAAAGATAACCTTAATGGTAAGAGAGGGAAAGACAGCCCTCGAGGTGCGCCTCACATTCACCAAAGAGATGCATCTGGTGAATACCCACTTCCGTCTAGAGTGAACCTCGATGACGTCAGACAAAGTTTCGTCTAGAGTGTACCTCTACGACGTCAGAAAAATTTCCGTCTAGAGGGTACCTCTATGACGTCAGAATTTTTTTGTCTAGAGGGTATCTTTACGACATCAAACATATTTCCGTCTAGAGGGTACCTCTATGACGTCAGAAAAATTTCCGTTTAGAGGGTACCTGTACGACGTCAGACATATTTCCGTCTAGAGGGTACCTTTACGACGTTAGACAAATTTCTGTCTAGAGAGTACCTCTATGACGTCAAACAACTTTCCATCTAGAGGGTACCTCTACGACATCAAACAAATTTCCTTTTAGAGGGTACCTCTATGACATCAGATAGCCTCAAAAGTACTAAGACTAAAACAGCCTTGATGATGCCAAGACCGGATGGTCTTGAAGGTATCAAGGCTAAATAGATTTCATTTGTGCCAAGACTAGCTGGTCTCAAAGGCACTAAGGCTAAGACAACTTCAATAACCGCTGATAGATTGCTCAAGCACGCTAAAGGCAAGAAAGCCTTCGACGGCGCCAAAGACCAAGTGAACTTGGCAAACCGTTGATAAATTTCTCAAGCATGCCAAAGGCAAGAAAGCCTTCGATAGCGCCAAAGACCAAGTGAACTTGGCAAACCGCTGATAGATTGCTCAAGCACGCCAAAGGCAAGAAAGCCTTTGACGGTGCCAAAGACCATGTGAACTTGGCAAATTGCTGATAGATTGCTTAAGCGCGCCAAAGGCAAGAACGCTTCGACGGCACAAAAGACCAAGTGAACTTGGCAAACATTTGATAGATTGAGATTGGCGCGCCAAAGGCAAGAAAGCCTTTGTTGGTGCCGAAGACCAAATATATTTAACAAATTCTTGATATACTAAATTCCAACGATGACAAAAGTTGAAAGATATTACATACCACTTGCTTATTCATATGCCATGTGCCAACGCCTATCAATGGCGCCAAAGGCGTAATGCACACTATGCTGATTTTAAAGGGGGGTTTAGCGATTTAAGGAAATGAGGGGTGTGAGGCTTGCCCATTGCGAATTGCGTTATGAATCACATCTGTGATCATAATGGCAAAATTATAATTTTCCATAATGGCAGAATTATAATTTGTCATAATGGCGGAGATGTAATTTATTAATCCAACTTTTGAGGGGACCACTTAAGAGGTAGGGTTAATTACCACTAATTACTCATGGATTAACGTTTTGAACACTGTTAGGAAACGATTTAAATGGAATTTTACCTACCATCAACCTTCTCCAAATTGCTGTAAATAGCACCCTTTGTTTTCAAACAGAAGGAGATCAGAATCCAGGGGATAAGGTACAATTTCTAGAAACGTGGCTCTGAAGTGTACTCACGAAAGTCCAAACGCCCTTGCGCACTATTTTCTCTAGTTTAGTTTAGTCTTGTGCTATTCTTCTATTGATTTTACTTTTTTGTTCTTCTCTTGAAGACGGGGTACGGTCCACATTGACTTAGGCTTCCGTCGAATCAATAATTTCTTTGATTGATGACACTTTACAAAAGAACCTATTACAATAGTATGCCCAGAAATGCTACAGAAATTTTCAATGATATCAACAATAGCATTGCAGTCATTAGGGGATGATCTACCAAAAATTAGTAAATCATCCGGGTACATGAGTTGAGTGAGGGAAGGACTGTGCCGACTAATCTTAATTCCCGAAAACTTGTTTTGGGACTCAGCATTGGTGAGGGCAACTAACACTTGTTGGCACATGATAAAAATATATGAGAAAAGTGGATCCCCTATTGGGCTCGATGAGGCCACAGGGGTTACTATTCACCAAAATGCTGTAAGATACACTAGAAATACATGTCATGAGCAATCTGATCCATTGTGAGGCAAAGCCAAGTGCATTAAAGGTTTTTTCAATAAAACTCTCTAGAAAAGCCTTGTTGTAAGCTTTAGATAGGTCAAGTTTGATAGCAAACAGACATGCTTTCCGTGTTTTTTTATTAGATAAGACCCTAGTAGTCCTCATACCAAAAATAAAAGGAGAAGCCACAGGGTTTTAAGTCTCAGGGTCTTGGATCAGACCGGACTCGGCCGATCCAGATCAGTGATACCGGCCGGTATTGATTGATCCAGATCCGATCCAATCCAAAAGTTGGATTGTCCTTTAAAAAAAAAATAAAAAATTTGGGATCAGGCAGACCTATGTCAGATCGGCAATACCGGTCGGTATCGAACCGGTCCAGGCTGATACTTGTTCGATCGTTCGTTTTATAAATTAAAAAAAAAATTGATCAATTGGATCAGTCCGATCTAGTCCCTAGACCGGTCAGGATCGGTCGGCCCGGATCGTTATCGATTGGACCGATCCGATCCAAAGCCACTTGATACAATAGTTATATCGTGGCTTGGGATCGGACCGGTCCTGACCGATCCCGATCCGGATAGGATCGGTCCGATCCTTGAAACCATGAGAAGCCAGAAACAGTTATGAACCTTCGGCTTATAAGCTTATGCGATATTTCTTACAAATATTGCATCAGAAAGGGCGTTAAAGAAGAAAGAAAGAGACAAAAGGCCGTTAACGAAGAAAGAAAGAGAGTCGTGCGATGAAATTCAAGGCATTCCTTACAGACAATGGAATCAATCTATTAGAGAAGAGTGAGTTGATAATAGTACCAACAAACGATTCTTCGTTTCTCTCTCTCTCTCTCTCTCGCTCCTGTAATTTCCAAATTTCAGATGTTTGTTCGTTGTATTTATACTTCGCTTGTTGGTCCATGAATTCTTTTTTCTTTCGAAGGCACTGTTTATTTGCTAAAATAACCTAATAACTAATAATTAAAAGTAGGATTCCTGCCGGCACTGGACAAGCTGGGGAGAGTATGTCACCTTTACCTCACCCGAGACCATGTCATATTCCTCCACAACCTCCTCAACGGCGACGGCGTCCAGTCAATTGCTCAGTTCCGAAAAGAGACCCTCTTCGACGAATACCGCATTTCCAGCCAGAATGACGACCGTATCTCCTTTGCCGTTGATCTTGGCATCCTCCATCGTGCCCTTCGTAGTAGTGTCAACATCAACATTGAGGGTGCCGGTGCTGGAGCTGTCGATCGACTCCAGATCAAGCTCGTCAAGAAGCTCCCTCCGAATTCTCGTCAGTCCATGCCTTTCCTTACTT
Source organism: Pachysandra terminalis (assembly GCA_031762675.1). NCBI lineage: Eukaryota > Viridiplantae > Streptophyta > Magnoliopsida > Buxales > Buxaceae > Pachysandra > Pachysandra terminalis. The sequence continues at coordinate 11,463 of JAUPMG010292229.1, read as the reverse complement.
TAGAGAGCAAGGTAGGTTTATTTGTTTCACTTTTTTTTTTCTTTCCCTCCCTGTTATCTTTTACTCCGCCAGATGTTTGTGACAACGATCTTGCCTATTAAGTCAATGTTTTAAAACCGGCTCGGGTTAGCACAGTGGGTTGGGTCAACCCAGTTGAACCGGTCGGTGAACCCAGATCGACCCATTAAAGTGCTGTGACATGTACTATAATTTAAATATAATAATATACAAAAATAAGACAACTATTCTTTGAATTATGCATTTGCTACTAATATTTCAAACACCATATATATATATATATATACACACACACACACACAAACATGCACAATAGCCTAACACCTGTTCATAAAATTTAGATTAAAAGTCTAAAAATTTTATGATGTAATGACCGAACCGGGTTCTTAATATTGTCCTAAACCCGGCCGGGTCACTGGTTTAACCGGTTCAACCAGTGGGTCTTGCCGGTTTTGAAACATACTGGGTTAAATCCCACCTAGTTTGGGTATAGCACTGGGTACCGGTTGAATCGGCCGGGCCATGCCGGGTTCTAAAACACTGCTATTAACAATGATTAGCATGTTCCAACGAGTTGTATTGTTTTACTTGTTTCTGGGAAGGGCCAACAATTTTTTTTTTCCACAAATTCTAATTGCTAGTGTGTATCTCATGTGCATTTCTTTGCCAGTCCTTGGGGTCCCTGTATAGATAAGCAATTCATTCTTTAAACCTAGTTGACCGACTACGCTGGATTATGACCATTATGTTCTTTCTCTAAACACATTAACCTGCATTCCCTTTTGTGTTTTGGAAGTGAAGGATTTAAACGAATTGGATCATGTACCTCTTTGCACACAAATCCGGATCTGTAGCGGAAGATCTCTATCAAACTAGATGTCGTCCTACTTTGGTGTATGTGTGATTACTCTTGATGATCATTTTTGTCAAGAATGCCATGTCAGCATAATGAGGTGAGATGACAGGTCCCGAGCCACGTCATCACCTGTTGGACTGCCAAGTTGGCATAAAATCATTGCCAAAGTTCTTTCTGTTAGGCTTAGAATGGTGTTGGATCCCCTAGTTTCTCATCATCAAAGTGCATTTATCAAAGGTAGGCAAATTGTCAATAGCATTTTGGTGGCTAATGAGTGTGTGGAGGAGAGATCTAGACTGAGGAAGTTGAGGCTGGTTATCAAGTTAGATCTAGAAAAAGCCTATGATCGAGTGGAGTGGGATTTTGTGGATCAGATTTTGGGGTGGAAAGGTTTTGGGACTAGATGGAGGAGATGGATAGCTGGATGTCTTAAAAACGTGTGCTTTTCCTTTCTGGTTAACGGGTCTGTTCATGACTTTATTCCTTTGTCTAGAGGTATTAGGCAGGGTGATCCACTATCCCCTTTCCTTTTTACCTTAGTGGGGAGGTTTTCAGTTGGTTCATGGGGGTGGCGGAGCAAAGGGGGATTGTTAGAGGGTTTCGGGTGGGTAGGGATGAGGTTGCGGTTTCCCACCTTTAGTTTGCGGATGTTACGATCATATTTCTTGAGGCGGAGGTAGATAAGGTTAGGTGGGTGAAGAGCATCCTTTGAGATGGTGCTAGGGGTGAAGGTGAATATGGAAAAGACAACGATGACTGGCATTCATGTTAGAGATGAGGTTGTTGCGGAGCGTGTCGAGGCTTTTGGGTGTAAGGAGGGGTTGTGGCCTTTATCTTTTTTGGGAATGCCTTTTGGGGGTAATCCCAAGCTCTGGCATTTTGGGATCCAATAATGGAACGGATCGAGAAGCGTTTATCTGTTTGGAAAAAAGAATTATCTGTCTTTGGGGGGTAGAATTACTCTAATTCAGGCGGCTATGGCCAATTTCCCAGTGTATTTATATGTCGATCTTTAGGGTGCCTCGAGCGGTGGCCTCTCATATCGAGAAGTTACAACGTACTTTTTTGTGGGAGGGCAATGGTCAGCGCAGGGACCATCTGGTTAAATGGGAAGTAGTTTGCAAGGATAAGAACAATGGTGGGTTGAGCAGGGGTAATACTATGGACCAAAATGTTGCTCTTTTGGCTAAGTGGTTTTGGCGGTTCAACGAGGAGCATGATATCTGTGGTGCAAGGTGATTGTTAGTAAGTATGGGATTCATGCGAATGGTAGGGATGTTAACCTTCACACTAGAATTTTTGCGGCTAGTCCTTGGAAAGCTATTTTGTCTCTTGCTCCTCTCTTTCGTTCAAAGGTTCGGTTCTTGGTGGGGAGTGGGACGTCGATTTCGTTTTGGTATGATCAGTGGATTGGAGATGAGCCTTTGTTTCTTCGTTTTCCCAGGAGTTTTAGGTTGGTCCAGTCTAAGAGCTCCTTAGTGTGTGAGGTTCTTTCTTGGTCCAAGTTGGGTCTTATTTGGAATCTTCCCCTTCGTAGGAATATTAGAGATGTTGAGATGGGGGAGATGGCTATTCTGTTTGATTTGGTTGGGGGTGTTCTTTTGTGTCAGGATTGGTCGGATAGGAGGATTTGGAGTCCTGATTCTAAAGGCCTTTTTTCGTGACTTTCTTTCTTCGATCTGTTCAGGGCTAACAGAGTTGGGCCTCCTATTTCTTTTGTTGCCCATTCGGTTTGGTATCCTTCTGTCCCACTTAGAGTCAGTGCGTTCGTTTGGTCTTCATTGTCATACTGTATCAACACTACGGACATGCTCCAAAGGAGGAGATTCATGGCCATCTCTCCACATATGTGTTTCCTTTGCAGAGGTGAGGAGGAGTCCGTTGATCACCTGTTTTTACACTGCCCCGTGGCTTGTGAGATTTGGAGATTTTTTGTGAGGATTATCGGGAGATCGTGGGTGATGTCGGGAGGTATTTGTCAGATGCTGGATCAATGGAGTTTTCCGGGTCTTGCCAAGAGGGGACATATTTTGTATCATCTGGTTTTTCAGGCTGCGCTTTGACACATTTGGAGAGAGTACAATCTAAGGATTTTTCAGGATGTTTCCTCTACGACTTTGTGTGTGAGAGAGGGGATCATGACATCTGTGGCCTCCTGGGCATCTGTGAGGAGTAAGTTTGATGGGATTGCTGCAACGGATATCATGAGAGAGTGGTTCTTGATTTCTGTGAGTGGTTCTTGCACTCCTTCTATGGTTTCGGTTTGGTATCCCCTGGATCCTAGTTGGGTTAAGCTCAACTTTTGTGGCCTTTCTTTGGACCCTCCGGGTCCTTCGAGCGTTGGTGGTATCTTCCGTGATAGTGGGGTGGGGGTGGTACTTTATTTGCTTACTTTGGATCCAAAGGAGAGGGAGGGATGGAGAGAGCTAGTTTGATGGCCTTAGTGGCCAGTTTGAGATATACTAGATCACTGGGTCACCATGATCTGATAGTGGAGGGCTCGTCTTCCTATATCATGGCTTGGATGCTGAGGCAAGAGTTGTGTGATTGGAGATGTATCCACCTTGTCCGTCTGGCTTGGTCTCTGTGTGGGGGTTGGAATCATTCCATTCTGTCTCAAGGGGGGCCAATCAGGTGACGAAGGCCTTTGCTAGGAGGGGGAGAGAGAGAGGATCGATATGTTTGAGGGGATTCTGGACTCTTTAGACTGATCGAGTAGTTTTGCCCTTCATGGTGGGATGGCTGACTGTGAGGAATGTTTTGTGATGTTTTGTGTTATGGGGCCTGTTTTGATGGATGCTTTTATTGTTTTTGCCAGCGCTCAAGTGTTATCTCTTAAACTATGGAGGTTGTAATTTCTTTTTCATCCTTTTATACAATTCATCAATTATCAAAAAAAAATTGGCATAAAACCGGGATTTGAGACATTAATAAATTTTGTTAATTTTGCCGAACGGATTTATCGAATGTCTTTGGCAAACCAAACTAAGACTTTGACTAACACATTTGGTGTACCAAACTCATCAGCAAATGCGGAGGTCCCCAGCATGCAGATGCCGTCCCAGCATGCAGATGCCGAGGTTCCCAGCATGCAGATGCAGAGGAGGTAAATGGGATTGGAGATATTAGAGACTTTTCATAACTTGGTCAAACGGGTTTGTCGAATGTTTTTGGCAAACCAAATTGAGACTTAACCGAGTTATTTTTGGTGTGTTGAGCTTATCGGCAATCCTAAGACTTAACTGAGCTATTTTTGGTGTGCCGAACTTATCGGCAAATCCTGAGACTTAGTTGAGCTATTTTTGTTGTGCCAATGCCTTAATAAAGTTGTAAAGAATGTATGAGAAAGAAAAGGACCGAAGGCGTTAGCCGAGCCAAAGTCGGGTTTGGCCGGTACTTCGGTAAAGTGATGCCGAGGTACCTGGCCATCCCTGGCAAGGGGGGGGGGGGGGGGGGGTGCTTATGCAAAAATGTCTAGGCGCCTGGCCTGCCGGGGGGGTCCCAGCCGGCCCTGGCATAGGTGCTCCCGGGCTAATTTTTGTCCAACACTTTAGGAAAAGAAAATCTGTACAAACAGAATCCTAATAGTGTCTTGAGGAGGGGAGGATTGATGTAAATCTGAGATATAACCAGGGGTATAGTAATTTTGCTATGATATTATAAATAACATAAAATAGGACCGTCAGCCCTGGTTCTTTCTTTCTCCAATACTTTTCTCTTCTTTCTTCTCTTCTTCTTCATTTGTTTCTGTACTCTTATCTTCTCTATGGATCACAGGTTCTTTCCTCCAATACTTTTCTCTTCTTTCTTCTCTTCTTCTTCATTCGTTTCTGTACTATATCTTCTCTACGGATCACGACTGTTAAGATGGTGAATTTTGATTTTCTAAAACAAGGATGGAGATGGTCAACCCAGGCTATAAGTCTGACAGTGGGTTGATCTTCCCTCATCCCGAGTTTCTCAGCACTGTTGCTATTTGCGAGACCTTAAGATGTAACATTTTTGTAAAAACTTAATGTTGCTATAGGCTTGCTTTTAACAGGTCAGAGAACTGGACTGCATAACATAGTCCATTTGAAATTGTGTACGAACAGAATCCTAATAGTATCTTAGATCTGGTGTCAATACTACATCAAGGGAAAGTTAATGGGAAAGCTGAAAACTTGGCTAAACATATTAAATGTCCCTGAGCAAATATGACAATAATTAGAATCCAATAACACAAAGTACAAAACAACAATTAGAATCCAATAACTTGGCTAAACTTTCCATACACCCCAGGCCATCCCCAAGAGAAACCATCATCTATAGATTTGAATTTAATAGAAATTGAAAACTGACCAAGTCTCTTTGCCTCACAATTCAGTACATCTTCATTTTACATCACTAATAAACCCCTTGACACCTAATGAAGTTAAGAAGCACCAATATTTATTATTCCCATTCCATAATTTCTTAATAAATCTGGGTTCTATTGTTCCATCTTTTTTTCTTGAATCATCACTGAATTAGGTTCATGTTTTATTACCAATTGTCTCACCCATTTCCTTTTGCCACTATCTAGTCCTCTGACATTCCAGTTGATTATTTCATTGTAAACTCTTCTTACTGCTCCTTTACTTCTACTACCACCATGGTTTTAAATTTCGCCGGCATGCCGCCGAAATGTCGCCATTTTCCCCCTTGGCGAAATGGCGATATTTCCCCATTTCGGCCAAATCTGGCGAAATTCTGGCAAAGCCGAAATTTCGCCAGACACCCCTTGGCGAAATGTATGGCGAAATTGAAATTTAAAACCTTGACTACCACTGCTATCAACATCATACTTAATGCCACTTTGAAGCTTATTTAACTCCCTTTACCCATGCTGACCATCTTCCTATTACTACCAGTGTCCTTACACAAACCCCCAAAGGCCTGCTCAATTGAAACCCTGTTTCCATTCATATCCTCAGCTTCAATGCCAATTACCTTGGTCACATCCAGAGAGTTCAAATATTCGTGACCCTCACTACTTGACTACTGATATCAGAAGCACTTAAACTACTCCTTCCTTCCATTTTTCTGCTCCCTACCCCTCACAGGACAGACTGCATTAGGAACCTCATGAATCAAAACTTCTTCATTCCGGTCAAAAGAAGATAGTGGTTCATCACAGATCACCAACTCCTGGCATAATAGGTGGAATGACAAGCTTGAATTGAGATTAAAAAATGACATGGTAATTGTATCACAAAGGAAAAGGTGAAGACACAACTGGGATAGAAGGAGAAAAGTTCTCTATGTGGATCATGATTTTACCTTGAATTGGAGCAGAAGGAAAGAAAAGATGATTGGATTAGAAGGATTCCTGACCCCCATAATCAGGTCTCCATCATCCAAATCTTGAGCTAAAATAGAGATCTTCCTAGATTTCTCAGGAAAAGGAAGAAGATGAAATCTCCTAAACCCCTTGATGGCTTTTGTGAAAGCAGAATTAGAATCATCAATGATCTCAGGTATGAACAAACTGCAATTGGACAAGTCTAATCTACCTCTCTGATACCTCATCAGCAATATCAGAATCAACTCACTTTTGCTAACATCAACTATTTCATTGCAAGGGATGCTGGATTCTGATGTTCCCACTTTCAACATCGATCGTCTCTTGGGATTTTCTCCAGCAATTGAACTGCTCATGCTTAATTATTTCCACAATTTGCATCAGAGGAATCTGAACTCTCTTCATTAGATTGAGCACAATCTGAATGTTCTTCTGCGTCCCACCTACTCTTTTTGTAATTTTGCAATGTTAAGGAATTAGTATAAAGCAAGAAGGCCGACTAGATTGATGGTTGCCTCTTCTTCTTTTCTTCTCATTCTCTTTTCATCTCTTCTCTTATTCAGTTCCCTTCCAAATCCCTAGAACTCTGACATGATCTCAAATCATTGATCCAATAAGAACTCCTTTTTCATATCTTCCATTTCTCCTGCCTGTTTTTTTTTTCCCTGTTTTCTCTCTATCTTTTAAATCAGCTACTGGTTAGAGGTAACAAATTTGGTTCTCATAGTGCTGCAACATGGTTGTGAAGGCGTCCTTTATTCTCAGATCTAATATTTGTGTGTGCTAGAAAGATTGGGTTTTCTTTTGTTTGTAGCTGTGGCTTGAAGGTTCAAAGATGTGCTACTGTTTGGAAATTGATCAAGTCTGTGCAAGTTGGTATTACTCTATTATTCAAGTTTTCGTGATTACTTGTGCTGCAAGTTAGTGTAAGATGGCTAGTGCTGGTAACACTAAGGTTCATATTCAAGTATGAAGTTATGTTGCTGGTATTAAAATAACTTCTATGAATCTAAATGGTGATAACTAGTTGTTGTAGGCTTGATCAGTAAAGGTGTATATTGGAGCAAGAGGAAGATTAAAGTTATTATATTCTGATTTCCTAAAGAAGACAGCTAAAGATTATGATGAATAGATTAAGGACAATTACATGGTTATGACCTCGCTATGGAACATTGTAGAACCGTCTGTTCGTGTTAATTTTATGTTCCTTGATACAGCCAAGGAAGTTTGGGAGGCTGTTAAAGAGATTTATGCTCAAGATAAAAACATTTCAAGAATATATCAGTTATATGAAGATTCTTTTGACATGCCGCAGGGTGATAATACCTTGAGTGAGTACTATAATACTCTTAAAGGTATGTTGGAGGAATTAAGCATAAAGCACTGTCTCTAGTGACATAAAGAAGCAAAGAGAGGAATTCCTGGTTGCTAAATTTTTGTTAGGACGGAATTCTGATTATCAATTTGTGAAAGGACAAATACTTGCCTTCTCTTAGCAGTGTATACTCGAGATTGCAACGAGTTTGTGTTGTTTCTAAGTCATCTATAGCCCACTCCAAGGAAGAATTTGCCCTTATAACAGCTGGTAAAGTTTGGAGGTGCCGGTCATGGTCGTGGAAGGGTAGAGATTTAGGGGGAGAAAGAGGCAAAGAATGAGGAAATCACTATTGTGAAAATTGTGGAAGAACCAATGAGGAAATCACTATTATGAAAATTGTGGAAGAACCAATGCACCCATCTGATTATTGTTAGAATAAATTTGGGAAGCCTGCTTGTGCCAATCAAGTTGCTACGTCGATTGAGTTTATTGAGGTGCAACCAAGGTTTTAAATGCTGATTTCGCTAGACATTTCACTAGGGGGACTTCGCGAAATTTCAGTGACATGGCTGACTAGTTCACCAAATAAAGAGAAAATTGGTAAAAAGGTAATTTTGATTTCAAAAATTTTAGGAGTTTAAATGAGTAAAATACACCCAAAAAATCCAAAATATTAAAAAAAAATGCATTCATAGGCATTGACACATGTAGGCAAGTATTGATGCGTGCACCATGTAGGGAAAAAATAGAAAGGAGAGGTGGTACCAATATTGGATCCTTCGACTGATTAGTTTATATCTGAATTCTAACCATTGAACCAAAGGGTATTGGTAGGGAAAAAAATAGAAAAACTATGTATAAATGATTGAATTGCAGTGTTAAACTTTATAGAGACCTAAATAAGAGACAATGACATGAAAATAGTTCAAAGTATGACAAAATGGAGCTATATTGCATAATATCTAGGCTAATATGACTAAATACAATTACCATTAAACAAAGAGATACATAGTAGAACTTAAACTAAAAGTTAAATAACTCCATAAACATAAAACAAGGTCCACTTCAACCAATCCAAGACTCCAAGTACAAGCATCACGACATCACATCTGTAGAGGGTGCTTAACTGGCTCAAAGTCATCTCCGTCACCCCCACCTCTAGGCCGTTGACTATAATACATAGACTCGACATAACGGCAATACTGCTGCCAGCACATGGTATGATGATACCAGTCCATGTACTCCCTCACATATCTCATTCTCCTCTAGACTGATATTATCCAACACCCTTATAGGTGGATATTGTGGATAGTAGCTGACGGACACAATGACAGCAAACACAAGCATAGGTGGTGGTGGATAGGAATATGCACAAGGATTATAGTCTTTTTCTTGGGGAAGGGGGCTATGAGTTCCCTGGAAAGAACTCCTGGATATATCCATACCCCCTCTAACATTGTGGGAACCATAGCTCTTGGAGGCTAACTGCGTAGGCATGTATGGATAATGTCCTCCAGCTCAGAGGTAGTGTCGAGCAGCTCCATGATGATATCCTCCATGTCTAGGTCCTTCGTATAATGTAGTAGAGGACGAACCCTGCTGCCCACGTCCAACATCCATGGATCAAAGCTGTGAGATATGGATGCCTCCTCTGGTGCAACCATGTGCTTCTTTGCTTTCTCCTTGCACTAGTAATGCTACTATAAAGGCTGCCTCTATGGCTCTGTAGAGGGGGGACACCATAAAGGGTGGCATTACTGAAACTGTGACTATCTTTGGCCATGTAGAGGGGGTACCATGATCCTCATCTTGGGTGGCATTACTAAAACTATGACTCCCTAGTAGAACGAGTTGGTAGCATTTGAGACCCTATAGCACTATCACCACCACCCCCGCCTTTCTGCTCATCATCATCATTGTCATCATCACCACCTTTAGAGGCTGTCTCACTACTCCAAGATGTCCTTGATATCGAACAATCCGAGTCCAAATCAGCTGTCGGGGTCTGTGTTTGTGTGGTGCAGATTTGATGGATTTACAGCAGAAAACAACTAACAGAAAAGATGGGTAAAGAGTGAAGACTGTGGATTAAAGGAGAACTGAAAATAGTTGGCTTTAGGGTTTCTGCTAGACCCAAAAGAACCTCAGATCTGTTGACCTCTGATATTTTGTAGAGTAAAAAAGCTCCCTACTACAACTCAATAAGTAGTATTTATATCTCTAGTGCTACTTTTTTTTGATTAATAACGAAAGTTTTATTAAAAAGTGGAAGAAAAGTACAAGAGCAACATAAGAAAGAAAGTGTGGGGAGATGGCTCCCCAAATAGGGATCAGCCACCCACCCACAAAAGAGCAAAAAAAACTGTTACAGATATTACATAGAACCCCAATCTGGACATCAATAGAAAACCAACAACACTCGGGATCCACTCCCACCATGCACAAGATATTACATCACCACAATGGAATCCCAACATCTAACAATATCCGAAGAAGAATAATCGTTGAAATCCGGCAATACACCAGCCCAAGCAGCCGCCATGCCCATAACAGAATCAATAATACCATTCAAACTTCTCCAAGACTCCTCAAAAATCCTTTTGTTGCGTTCACCCCAAATTTCCCAAATGATAGCAAAGAAAAGGACCTTATAAAGAGTCCGGCCTTTCTTACCCAGTGCAGAGTAACACCATTGCTCAAACAGCTCTTTCACATGCCTCGGATGAACCCAACTTACCTTGATAATCTGAGCAAAAAGATTCCTTACCTTCATAGCGATTTCGCAAGACAAAAAGAGGTGACCACTGATTCTCCATTCTTCAAACATATCAAACAAATCCGTGGAGATAAAGCCATATACTTTCTTCTCCTTTGAAGGTTATCAGTTGTGTTAATACGATTCAGGAAAACAGTCCACACAAAGGCTTTCACTTTAGGAGGGACTCTAGACTTCCAGAGAAGAGAGGTAGAGAAGGGATGTATAGGGTCAGAACTAGCCCCCCTAAGAGCTCCAAAAAAGGATTTGCAAGAAAAGACCCACTAGGATCGAAACACCAAACAAGGGAATCATCTATGGACTCAACAAAAGAGACATTCCTAAGAAGTTCAATAAGCCTAGCCAATTCCTCCACATCCGTCGTCCTCGGATTCCGACGGAGAGGGAGGTTCCAAGAGAGACCCGAAGGAGACCAACTCAACACCTCGGCAATTAAAGACTCCTTATAGCACACAATACGAAAGACTCTAGGAAACTGAGTGGCCAGGGGTTCATCCCCCCACCACAGATCAGACCAGAAACGGATACATGAACCATAACCCAAAGAGAATTTGACATTGCGAAAAAAATCCGGGAACAAAGTGGCAATACCTTTCCAAGCACTACTCGATTTTATACGAGCCCTAGGATTGATATCCCACCCATTGACGCGAATACCGTATTTACTAGCAATCATTTGCCCAAAAAAGCCTGATTCCGCATGCAAAGATTGCCCAAGTTAAGCCCACCTTTTTCTTTTTTCCTTGCAAACATTCGCCCATTTAACTAAATGGTCCTTTTTACTCCCACCACCCTCTCAAAGGAAGTCTCTTTGCAACTTCTCCAATCTACTAATCATCGCTTGGGGAGCCTGGAACAAGGACAAAAAATAGATGGGAATATTTCCCAAAGAAGCTTGAATCAAGGTAATACTCCCCCAAGAGATAAATAGTTCCGCTTCCAGGTAGCCAATTTCTTCTCCACTTTATCTAACACTGGATTCCAAACAAGGTTCGCAATGTCGGTGTCGCCTGGCGTGTCGCCAGGTGACACTGGGGAAATGTCGGCGACATTTCGGCGACATGAGGGAAATTTGGGGAAACTTTGGGGAAATGTAGGGAAACCAGGGTTTTTTGTTGGTTTTTTTGTCCTAAACTTTAAACATGTCTAATTTAAGCCTAAATACATCCAAA
>JAUPMG010292208.1:0-17455 GCA_031762675.1 Pachysandra terminalis | reverse complement strand
TGAACCGGGAGTAGATGGGTGCCTAACACCTTCCCATCTCTCAAATAAACCCCCTTACCTAATTTCTGGTTAGACCAACCTAAATTCCATGATTTTGGTCTATTTTTGAATTAATTGATAAAACCCGGGTAACCGTTCACACCCAAACTCATTGAATGGTGGCAACTCCAAAACAACTCGATCGACCTAGGGTCCACCCGACCCGGGGGTGATCACAGCATGCACACATGGAGGCTTCAATGTAGTTATGATAACTACCCATTCACGGCACATCCCGAAGAAAAGACATGGAGATGGTAGTTATAACAACTACCCTCACATGGCACATCATGAAGATGACACATGGAGGCTTCAATGTAGTGGTTATATCTACCCATATGTGATGGAAGAGTAAAAAGAGGAAGTCATCAAAGAGGCAACTGGCCTCAAAGTCTATAAAGAGGAAGATCCTGAGAATGGAAAAACTCTCTAGAGCGGGAACGGAAACCAAACTTCAGCACAACACTGCAAGCCTAAGTCCGGGCCACTCTTCCGACCCTGGTCTCCATGGTCCAGGTGGGAATTATCTTCTTCGTTGCCTTCGATGCAACAACGGTGCTCGATTGCTCTATGGTTAGGATCTACCTCAACCTCGGAAAAGTCTTCACCGTCCCCCTCGAGATGCTGCTAACAATCCGATCGGTAGTCTATCATATCCGAACAAAATGTATGGCGATGAGGTAACCATTGTTGGTCCAACCAATAGTCTATTAACTCTGCCTGAAAAGCAAGGCAGTAAGATAGGCACTGCTTCATCAAGTCCGCCTGAAAGCCACGGCAGTGAGATAACATTGTTCGTTCACTAGTCTGATTATTGGTTCATTGAGCCGACCCTTGTCGGCTTATCGGCTTCTTTTTACTTTTTCTTTTATTTAGTTTTTATTTGTTCTTCTTTCAGCTTAAAAGCTCAACTAGGAGCTATGTGTTTATTTTTCTATTCTAGTGCACCCGTGAAGTGTTGTTTGACGTGTAAAATCAGTGTTTCTGGTTCAACAACTGACCCTTCGAAATTGAGAACCCTTCAATCGCTTGATAACAATTGATTTAATTTATGGTACCTCTCTCTAAGTGAACTTGTAAAAGTTATGGCACGCCCGCACCCCCTCGGCCTCACGACTGAGAGAAACCAACAAATTGACCAGGAAGAGAGGAGATTTGGTTTTTTGGACCAACAATCACACGACCAAAAGAGAGGAAAAAACCAAATCTGATTTTCTAGGTTGTTGCTGAAGAAAAAGAGAAGAGAAAGAAGAAGAAAAGAGAAAGAAAGAAAGGAGAAGAAGAAGAAGAAGAAGAAGAAGAAGAAGAAGAAGAAGAAATGCTAAGGAAGAAGAGGAGGCTATCAGAAGAGGTTTGGAGTGATCTCTCACTGCTAGAAATCTGCAAAGAAAGCTTGGAAAAGAGGTAGGAATCCATGGTCATCCTTCTAGTTATTTTCATAGGATTATAATAATTGGTTATATATAATGGATGATCTATGAGTATTGTGCATACTAGATGATGAATAAAAACATGAGACTAGATTTGCATGCTTATGATCTATGTGTTTATTTATGTGAATGTTTATACATGATTGTGTGATATTTTGTGACCTAAAGTCGGATTTCAATGCATATATGTGGATTATGATGTGTGATATACTAGAAATGGTGAAACTACATGAAAGTTTGTACTTATGAGTGTTGATTGGTATTTTGATATTGAATTATAAAATGTAGGAATGAATGTGAATTTTGGTGATTTTATGGAGTTTATACGAAGTTTGGATGAGTTAGGGGTCGACCCTGGGGTCGTCCAAAAGCGGACCCAAAGTGGTTTGAACCACTTGGGGGTCGACCCTGAAAAGGGATCGAATTCCAATAGGTCTTAAATTTTGTGGGGAGCTGTATCCCAGCCCCGTGAAATTGTGTGTGGTGTCGGTTTTGCATATTGATGTGTGTATGGGAGTTTATGCAACCACATGCCTAATTGTCTCTGTTTATGGTATGCTGTGACCTAATATGGTGTGTTTTGGTTTAAGAGATTATGTGAAGCATCATATATATATATATATGAGATATGGTTGTTTATGAGATGTTTTATGTTGTGGACATGAATGGCATGAGAAATACATGTGTTTTAGGTGATGTCCCTATGTGACCAGGCATTGTGTGCATGCGTTTAAGAGTGATCCTAGAGGGTTCACTATGTGTTTCAGAACTCTTAGGAGAGTCTGATGTGGGAGTTTAAGCATGAGTATGTCATGGTGTATTCCTACCTTTGGGTATCCAATTCCTGAAAAGAAGATTTCTACCATGGGTTAACATTCCCAAAAAGGAAGATGGTGGTTTCTACCTTGAGGTCACATCCTTCGAAAGAAAATGTTTTAGGGTGTTATTCTACCTTTTAGCATTTTCTGAAAAGAAAGGTTTTATGGTGTTTTTCTACCTTTGGGTATCTAATCCCTGAAAGGAAATGGTTAGTTATGTTTTAGCACATTCCTTGGGTAGAATTCCTTGAAGGACATGTAAGAGTTGGTTTCATGGTTAGGCAAGGCCTAACACCCCATACTTGCATTCACTTTATCATGAACATTATGCATCGTGCCCATTCATCTTCATTATCAGTCTTGTATGTATTTGCTATTCCATCATATGCTTGATTCATACCCATTTAGTATTTGTTTAAACTAAATTCGTTATATTATTAGTTACACTAAGAAAATAATTTTTAAAAGTATAAATAATTAGTTTTAATAAAACTTATCTTTTTATTTTAAGCTCACCTAAAACATCCCACTTATTTTTACTATAAATGACAATATTTTGTTTGTGAAGGATTGAGTTTTGATAGAATTCTAAAACTGAAAAAACTTGTTAGAATAGAATAGAGTAATGATTGTGTTTAGTGACAAAAAAGGATCGAAATAATACTTAGGAATAGCTTGCGCTTTTAAAAGTAGTATATATATATAATATCTACTATACTGAACTCGACATAGTATAGAAAAGTTAACAAGAAGAAAAAGATGCTTATAACTAACAGTTAGCTGGTTGTGAACGTTTGAGATTTTATAAAATAATAATAATTAATGCCTATAAATAAAAGTTATCCATTATGTAGAAAAGCAAATGTTGATACAGTAGGCCAACTCGATAAATTTATATTAGAAAAAGAAAAAAGAACACTGATGGATTAGCCTAGCCCGGTGCTGATCACATTGAATGATGATAGGCTTGGGCTCAACTGATAGCAAGGTTTAAAGTCTTGGAATTAGGGATTGGACCAGTCTCGGTCGATCCTAGTCCAAACCTATGGTATTGTCTGGTTTGGATCCAGTATAAAAGTGGACCGCCTTATTTATTTATTTTTTTTTAAATTAAATTTTTTTGGATCGGCTAGACTGATCACTGGATCGACAATACTTATCGGTACTGTATTAGTCCAGAACGATACTAATCTAGACCGTCTAATTTATAATTTTAAAAAAAATCGGTTGGACTGAGTGTACCAATCATTGGCTCGGTTGTACCGATCGGTCCGGTCCAAAGCCTCACGATACAACAGTTGTATCGTGGCTTGAGACTGGACTGGCCTGGCCGATACCGATACGAACCGGTCAATACGGACTGGATAAGTCCGATCCTTGAAACCTTGACTGATAGGGCCGAGATCAGACTAAGGCTTAAGATTTATTTAATGGATTTAACTGTGGTTCCAACAAAAAAAAAGAGACTTAACTGGGTTGACCATGGCCTGGTCCAAGTCTGGCCCGTTTGTATACCTCGTTTCAACGGTGACGTGGAAGTGGCTTCGGGCTCCATGGTTGGACCGGACAGCATAAAACCATGAATCGTCATTTTTAACGGTTCAGAAGTCTGGTTCCTTCTTAGAACACAGAAACTCATATATTGCGGTAGGGTTACGATCAATCCGTCCCAGAGGTAACTGCAATAGCATCAATGGGAGCAGAGGAGGCAAGCTCGGCAGAGCAAAGTTCTAACCAGACGACGCCGGAGGACGTGGAGGCTTTGCTTGAGGTATAAATACCTGCTACTGCTAACCTCCGGTACTTGTATTCCATGTATCTCCTCTCTCTCTCACTGACTGTTTTGCATGGACTCCTCCTCCTAATTCCTGGTCGCTTTATGATCTTTGCTTTAATTAGGGTTTTAGCTTTTTGTTCCCGTTGTTCGTTGTTGGTGTTTGATTTGTTTCCGTTATTCGTTATCTTCATATTGGCATGATCTTCTGCTACTGCTAGTGCCTTGGGTATGTTAATGCGATGAATAGGAGATAATTGATCGAATCTCTGAACCTGGCCTGAATTTAGTGGAATGCTAGAATCGTAACCTGCTCTTACTAATTGGTACATTGAAAATGCCAGTGATTGATTCTGTAGACTCGTTGCAGATTCATGTATCCTTGTATAGCTTGGCTAGCTTTTATATTTTGTTTATATGAGACTTACTTCTCCGTTTTGATCATCTTTAATAAATTTTCTTTACTACAAAGAAGGGGAGATCATCTTTGATAACAATTGAGTGTGCCAAATAGATTAGGTAGACACGCCATTATTTGGAATTGGGGTGACGGTTCAAGTTCTTACTATAGAAGGGATTTGTTTACTATGATCTCAGGATTGTCGCAGCAGATGGTTGTAGCAACTATAGTTATGTTGTGGAACTTAATCAAGTTTGTCTCAGAGTAAAGGGTATTTCCCAGTGATGATCCCCTTGCTGCCAGTAATCATAGTGCATAATAAACCTTTCAGCTCCCCACCAAAAACCAAAGGAAGATCAAAGTTGAGATAAAAGGGTAAGTATAACCCTCTGATTAAAATGCAGCACTAGATCGCTGTGTTACAATATATCCTTTGGATCTGATAGTAGAACTCAAAACTCGAGTTGTGGTTCCAAAATCAAATAGGTAAGATTTATGTGAGAGGGATATAACTCTGTTATCTGGTGGATCACCTCTTGGACCCAAGAAATCCGTAGGCATGGTGAATGAAAAGATTGTGATCCACCTGAAGCGTGGTAGGTCACAACTAGGAGATGGGTTTGACCACTAAGGCCATGGGATCTGTTTGTATCATAGTTAGCCACTAGGACCATGGCTTGACCAATAAGCCATGGACTTGGTTTGGCCAAGTCTGTAATAGGCCACTCACTATCTTATTATTCTTTTTTTGAATTAAGGAAATCTATACTCTTTTAAATCCTTAAAATACCTTTCATTTTAGGTATATTTTTTTTATAGGAAACTTCAACAAGAATTTTCATCCTCCTTTTTTTTTTAAATAATGTCCAAAAGAAGGCTAAAAAATTTCCCTCTCCCCCCTCCCTTCTTTTCTCCTTACCTATGGGATGTAACCCAATATATAAGATGATCCCCCTTTTTGTTTCTGAAAAATAAAAGTCAAGTGGAAAAAAATTTAATGTATGGGAAAGAGAGAAAAGGGGAGAAGTAGGAAAGAAAATCAGAAGAGATAGGGAGGATGGCATGTAGGTGAAAAGGATTCTCTCCCTTTGCTTAAAGCTCTCCAATTTGCTTTCCTGCTTTTCTTTGATTATCTCAGATTTCTGGCTTCCTTTATATAGAAGCAGTTGTAGGGAGTTACATAACTCCCTAGTTGTGCAATGTATGTAGAAAGTGGGAACTTAAGTGATTTCCTAATCATCTGTATTAAGACATGTCCCCTTCAACTGATTTGTTCCAAGTGTCAAATAAAGGCCTTTTAGGACTACGCTTTATGGATAATGCTCATGCAAATCTCTTACACTTGCACATTCTCTTTTCTTGATCTTTTAATGTGCGAGTTTAGATGAAGACAAGTGTCTTCATCGTGATATAGAACAAGGTTACAATAACGTGCTATGTCATTGCACTATAGGGCTGCACATGCACCAACATATTTTGCTTGCAAGTTCTCTTTTCTTAACCTTTTAATGTGTGAATTTAGATGAAGACAACTTTCTTCGTCATGATATAGAACAAGGATATAATAATGTGCTATGTCATTGAACTATATGGCTGCACATGCACCAATATATTTTGCTTTCTTTCTTTTCATCTTTTTTTTTTTTTTGTTGAAGAAAACGTTTTTCAACAGCGGTACATGAAAAAAGATTGCCTACTCAAAGAAAACGAGCAAATAGATTACTTAATAAGCGATGACTCGGACTATAATGATGTTGCATCACTCTCTATGATTGTCCCGTGACTTTTGTACAATAGTTGAATTCTTGATTTTGGTGCTTCTTATCATGTTGGAAATGTGTGATTGGATCCCAGTGGAGGATTGTAAAAACAAATGCTTTTTGGTTGAATATTAGGATGTGTTGATAAGTACTTAATGACTTGTGAAGTTTTGTGCTCAAAAGAACTTAAGACTATGAAGTTGATTAATTCGTTGAGTAATCGAGAAATATACGGGTTGCACTTGTTTCTTAATGGTTGACTACCGCCTAAGCAAAGACATGATACCTTTGGTTGAAAGAGAACTAAAAACACCAAGGACTAGTTCTTGAATTATATTGATCATATAGCTGATGCATCCAGTTGTATGCTAGGTTTTGAATTACATATAATATTAATTTTGTAAATTCTAAAATAATAAAACGCTCGAAATTTGGTGTCACAAATTTTATCAAATGGTGATGCCGAAATCAGCTGCTTAATCGGAATTGAGGTGCTTAATCAGTGATAAATAGCCAAGAGAGTGTGTTGACGTCAGTTTGGTCTTGTTGTACATTAGCTGTTTCGGTTTGCCTAGTGTTGGATAAGGTCTTATAGGTGCAAGGAGCATCCCAACCGTCCGCCTAAACCGTCGTGCAGCCATACGGATGGTGCTATATTAAAAGAATGAGAGAGAAAGAGACAAAGTGAACACAAACTTTTTACGTGGTTTGACAATACGCTTACGTCCATGGATATCACATTGCAGACAAATTGTTCACTATGTCAAAACGTATAAAATTCAATCTTTTACAATAGCCCTTCTCATGTGAGAGAGAGAGAGAGAGAGAGAGAGAGAGAGAGAGAGAGAGAGAGAGAGACCACTTCATATATACATTCTACAGCGAATAAAGAATTACTCCCTTTCTGTATGGCTTAAGAGAGTGAAGAGGAGACAAAAGCCTCCCTTTTTCCTTGCAGGCAAGGCTTTAAAGGAAAGATGTTCACATGTATCACCTTATGCTTCCAAAGGTGACAAATGTAAGGTGAGTCATTAATATTATATTGATATGTGTCATATAAGGTGACACATGTTAGGTAAGTAATTTACTTTATGGTACTAAGATGGTTCCTTTATTCATAGCCATGTGGCTCATGCAAAAGGATGGTGATGACTCATTTCTTTTTTAAAGTACTTGGGCCTGGCCGAACTGGTTGCCTATTGAGCCGGTTTCCTGTATAATGTTTTTGGGCTGATATCACGAAAGGTGCTAAGAATTTGTTGGCTAATATGATGATGTGGTGCCTCTTAAACTGCATTGCGTGTCTACTTAATCACGGGATCAACATTAGATCCATGTCTAATGAGTAATGAAGTGCCTGAAATAAGCTTTTGTCATGCATCACTTTGGTTATTTAATAGGAAAATAGTTATGCCGAGGTTTTAAAAATTGATATTCGAACCAACTCCCAAGGAATTGGTCATTGTTTAGGCCCAAAACTCCTCATGTGAGGGAACCCCTTTTGAAGTCAAAATCAATATCTACAATCAAGGGAATGCAACAGTTATGTCACTCAAACAAGGGACCAATATAGTCGAGTGTCCAAACAAAATGCCCTTCCTGACAATCTCTGTTTCATGGATATTGTCCTCGAGAGAGAATTGCTATTGATATCCTCAAGAGTAATACTATAAAATCAAACCATGTCCTTGAGTAATTTTGCTGAAATGACAAACCTCCTTTTTAGGTCTCCTCGAATGAGGGTAGAATGACACCAATGTGTTAGGAAAGTGGGTGTCCTTGAGTAATTTTGCTGAAATGACAAACCTCCTTCTTAGATCTCCTCGAATGAGGGTAGAATGACACCAATGTGTTAGGAAGGTGGTTCCCACATGTCATTGTTCATGTGTTAATATTGTGATATCCCTTGAGGGCCCTCCTCTTGGGGTTGTCTCGAGGTTGAAATTATACTTGAGAAAGTAGTCTTCTTAGGATGATAGGCTATCTTTTGCTGGTGACATGCACATAACCATGTCTTTTGAGGGTGACGAGCCCATTGATGAATTGACCATTTTGAGGTGGTAAGGTTGAGGTATAAGCAAGAGCCATTAATACCTTTAGGAGATGTCAAAGGTGCAAGTATGTGCTATTAACAATGTTAGGAAATGTCGAGGGTGCAAACTTGAGTTATTCACACTATTGTAAAATGATGAATTAACCATCTCGAGGTGGTGAGCCTATTGGCGAATTTACTATCTTGAGATGGTGGCCTTATATTAACCTCTTAAGGTGGCGGGAGGGGGATGAATCCATTTGACAGGTTTCTTGATCATGTGACTGTTTGTATTTGCAACAATACCTATATGAAAAGCTGCTTGGACCAATACAAAGCTATTATAGATGTTAGGCACCGGCCAGAGGATGCTGGCGCCAAGTACCATAAGTTGGGGGAGTGCACATCATGGAGCCAAAGAAAAGGCAATATTATTGTCAACACATACATGTTTTTGGTATGTTAGCATAAAGAGCGCATTACTAGCTAAAAAATGAGAGCAATATTATTAATGGCACAAACTAGCCCCTGCTTGTGAAGGTGCCTGTGAAGGTGTTGTCACTAGATATTTTTCGCAAGCACTAGAGAGGGGTAACACTACTAGCTTATGTTATAGCAAAATTAAGGTGCTAGATAGGTTTTATTTGTATGCACTGTACGTGTAAAATATAAGTTATCAAGCCCCCAATCTACTTTAGTTTGGAGCTTCAAGCCAAGCTAATGTTGCAACCTCAATATCCAACCAATAATTGCAATCATATTTCAGCTTTTATGAGTGTTCATGTTTAATTGAGTGATTCACCAAGATCACTCAGTGTATGGGTGAAAATATTGGTGGCCGTTATGAGTCGGTGACGGGTAAAGGCCTGAAGCCCAGGAACCACTAACACTTTGCATGGTTCCTTGATATTGTAGCAACTAAGTTCACATACGTGTAATAGAATGAAGGAATATGTAATATGGACGTTATCATGCATTTAGGCATGATCTCCCAAACATGGCCAGGCCAATCTTTATGGCATAATTATTAGACTTTGGCCCAGCATGTCTCATGGTCTACATGGTTCATTATTGAGTGTAATAACTCTAGCTTATATTGGTGTATAAAAAGTATACATAAGCTCACCACATTATCACAGCTGTATAAATGGCCATTTGAGATAGGGGTCACTATAGTCGAACTGCGTGGCCATAGCTATGGTGTTAATTGTAAAATAATGGATTTTAATAGACCAACGTTGTGTGGTATGTGTTCCCTAGTAGGCAAATGTATAGGTCCCCATATCAGAGAATAGAAATACCTGGTATGATGAGGGTGATATGAGAATAGTGTTTAAACTCGGTTTCGGATCAGGTATCGTCACGGTCCGATCCAACCATGGATCGGACGATCTGTGACGATCCAAACCGATCCACAAAAAGTAGCTTTTTTTGTTGGATCGTCCAGGATCGTCTTGGATCGGATGATCCAACTCGCCGATTCCGATCCGGATCGCCCGAGTTGTATCGGGATCGGACTGAGTTAATCTATTTTCAGGGTTTTGGGGATCGGGGATCGTCTCGGTCCGATCCCGAGTTGGATAGTCTGATCTAGACTGGGATCGGGCGATCCTTTACACTATGGATATGAGAGATCATGAAGAAGCAGAGAGACAATATTGTACCCATTACATCAATAAAAGCTACACCTCTAGGATATGTTGTCTACTTGAGGTGAGTGGCAAGCAACAATTGGCTAAGTCATCGTCACGTTTTTGGCTGGTGGAAGCTCGAGGAGCATATGAAAGAGTTTCATATATATTGATGCAGTGCCAGATAAATTGATGTTAACTGGATGATGTTAACATTGTATGCTGTATTTCTTGATTTTCTTTTGCTAATCGTGTTCAAATTTTTAGGTGCTTTCCAGACATATTCTATGCCATCCGTTTTATCACTTGATTCATTGTATCAAGAGTTACCCATAACTATGCAAAATTGATAAATAGTTGTCGAGATGTTTTGTTGTCATTCATGCCACTTTACATTGTGTTAAGACTCAGCTTCGTTTTGGTAATTTTTGGTCATACATAAGTTGACTGGCTTGTATTTTATTTGTTTAACAGGCTGCTAGATATGATGACATTGATGATATTAAAAGCTTAGCATCTGCTGGTGTTTCTCTTGACTCTAAGGATTCTCAGGGTCGAACAGGTTGTTATAATTATGGACATTTCACCATAATGACCTCTTTTTATTAAATTATTTAATCAATGATCATAATCATTGTCTCTACGTCAAGTATTGTCGTATTATGTGACTTTATTGTTATATTTATCCCCCCCCCCCCTTTTTTTTTCGTGTATGCATCCTTTATTTATACTCTCAAAAGCTCCAGTAAATCATTTGTTTTTTCATCGCTACAATAATGTTGATTGAATATAACCATATTTAGGTATTATTGTTTTCCTTTTTAACAGAAACTATTCAATTCAACACTTCGTGAAATGAAATCTGGAAAAACGATAAAACACACAAATATGCTACTTGTAACAATTCAGGAGGTGAGATATTGCTTGAGAGTTTTGAGACACAGGAACTTAAGGTGGCTTGAAGAACAGTTTGTTGCTAACTTCTCGGGGATCTTTTCTTTTACCTCTTCTTTTCCAGTGAAGTATCAGAATTGTAGGGGACGGGAGAATAGTTTGGGAAGTGTTTATCGAACTTGTTGACCGATCTGTCTGGACTTTTAATATGATAAATTCCTCTACCATGCTTTTCAGAGTACAACTTTGGTCATTTATGCTATTGCTTGCTTGGCCAAGCCAACAGGAAAATTGGTATCTTCTTTTTTCTTTTGTCACATATCACCTGAATTGCTTGGACAGCAACTCCTATCTTATGATGATGGCTCTCCTATTCTGAGAGAAGTCAGAAGAATTGTCTCACTTGCCTCAAATTTATATTTCTCACGGCCCATTAATGAGCTTGTATGAATCTATTGAAATTGTATCTTGGCACTTATTTCCAATGCATGAAAATGAGCTAGTTCTTGCAGGTCAATTGTGTATGTGTGTGTGCGCCCGTGTGTGCACTATAGTTTGCATAAATTAGAGAAATTAACATGAACTTATATACTGAGAAAACTAAAAAGGAATTGTGAACCTTAAGTTCTGGATAAGCTATATTATAACCTTTAGTCCTATTACTGCTAGAGTGTTGTTTTCTGAATTAGGAACATTTTCCCTCTACTAAATGTGACTTGGTTTCATCTGGAGGTTATGAAATTGTTCCTTTTGAATGAACATGGATGAAGGAGATGTCAAACATTCACATTCTTTATCATTATGTGTGACTTTGTTTGATTTAACCTTGCTTTCCCATTTCATTGCTTCAATCATGTTGTTACTTCTATTAAACTCTATTGATTTCCATTCTAAATTCTGAGCCCCATTTTTTTTAATCATTCATGGTTATATGCCTGTACTGTTATTGCATCTGTAAACTTGTTGCAAACATATTACTTTTGCTTCTGCTTACTGTAGTTAACATTCCTATTTGGTTGAATCTCTGCATGGTTGTAGCGTTGTTCAACTCAGTTTTTCTAACTATTACTCTCAGCACTTCATATGGCTGCTGCTAATGGACATCTCGACATCGTGGAGTATCTTGTCAGCTGTGGTGTGGTATAGAAGCTACCCTTTTAGCTCCTCATGTTTTTCTTGTTTGTATACTGTAATCAATTGATGTCAGGCTGTTGGTATATATGTTGTTTATCTTCCAATTGTGGTGTCTGATATGGATGTGGTCCAAGCGCCTTTTCTCTTGATCCTTGAATCATTTGGGACTTTGGCGTTTTATACCATTGGTAGGGCTAAGCTACCATGTTCATTCCCATGTTGTGACATGTCAGCATTATCATGCCTAGGGTGTAAAAGGATCCAGCTTTGGGTAGCTTCTTGCAGAAGATTTAGGATGCATTCAACCATGACTATCCCCAAGTTGACCTTTGGCATCCAGACTCTTGATTGTCATGTTGAAGAAAGTATTACTTGAATATAATATTTGAGTAATACAAGTGTTTTTCTGTGACTGGCCCTGTTAAGTTCATCATTGGACATGCTAGTCTAATTTTTTACGAACCGGACTATAGGTAGAGCTGCAAATGGCATTGCAGGATGGGTCCGGATATTATATCTGGGTGCATCCACCTATTAGTAATTGATGCTATTCCCAATAAATATAACAATGCTTGAAATTTAGAGGATTGGACACTCTCCATTGTCATTCTCTGTCAGCCTGGAATAGAAATAAGTCATTGCCTGTATCTGTGATGCCCAGACTCATTACATCTCACTGTCTCTGTGACATAACATGGTATGGGTATAGATATGTCTGACACTTCTGACCTGGAATAGAAAGAAGTCATTTCCTGTATCTGGGATGCCCAGACTCTTTCCATCCCACCTTATCTGTGACACAACATGGTATGGGTATAGATATGTCTGACACTTCAAATCCGTGTCTAGTTTTGGTTGAAGTCTAGTTAGGATAGACCTATGGCCAGGGCAATTTTGATTACTTTCAGAGCAATTTTTGGTTTTCAGTGCATTTCTGTGGAAGCGGCTAATATTGCTCTTGCAATAAGCTACCCTTTTTTCTTTTTTAATTGTAGTTGGAATATGCCAAGATCTCAGTCACACACCCACATTTAAAGGGCATTAAGATAGTTAAAATTAGTACTCTCTTGTATAATTTTAGTACATTATCATGTTTAAACTTTCAAATTTCCATGTTTCCAATTTATAATTGCTTCATTTGCACTTTATTGTTTCTTTTATTGGATATAAATAATAAAACATGTATGTTTGTGTTTGTGAATGTGTATATCCGCATGTGTATATAGCTTTGCTTCTTTGTGGCTATGTACTCGTTACCGACAGGTGGAGCCTCTTAGTTGAGCCCCCAAGATAGGACATTGCTGAGATCTAGACACATACCCGTCCCCAGTACATGTATTCGATCCATGCAACATAGTCCTATAACAGTAAGGTTGAAAATAGCTTGAATATTGCTTGATCAGGTAGTTTGAGTTCTACAAGGAAGTGCCTGCATGTTCATTGATTCTTCCAGATCTTCCTATTAGGCTTCTACATGGTTGTGCCCCTGCTTAATGGAGTAATTGACATCAAAGATTGCATTTTCTCCGTTATCACCATTGGTTTAGATACCTGCTTTTGTTTTGGCTGGGTCAGGTTGTTTTCATTTTTTTGAACCCCTCTCAGAATCATGATCAACCAGGAGCAAGATTTCCCTTAGCAGCATATCCTTTTAGTACCTTGCATTGTTGCTCTTCTTAACTCATTCATGCTTTCATTTGTCTTACTGGCTGCCGGTAGAAAAAGAATGCACACTTGAGGATCCTCGAATAGGGGATTATCAATGTACAACATCCCTCCTTGAATTGCATGCACCATACCATCCAGGCATATGTGTTTTTTCGGTGTCATCATCCTACTTTTCCTTTCTGCTTTGGCTGCTATAAAAGGATTCATTAAGTGAGATTTGGCTATCTTCATACCAGATGATTGATTTTGCTTCGTAAAGATTCCTCTCCCTTCAACTCCATCAAATGCGAAATCTTAAAAAATGGAGCTAAGTTTTGTCTGCCTCTCCATTTGAGTTCGTCTTCATCCCGTTCACTCTCCATCGTTCCCCTGTTTTGATGTAGGAATTTATACCAACTTCTCAGATGTATATACAATTTACTGAGATGTACAAAACATGTTCTACAAGGTGGCTGTCAAAAGCTGCACTTTTTATGACTTCCTTATCTGTTAAATCATTTCAAAATGGTGCTTCTCTGAAATGCAGGATATCAATGCTTCTAACGAAGAGAAAAATACACCTCTTCATTGGGCTTGCCTTAATGGGCATATAGAGGTGATAACTGAAATCCCTTCAATATTACCCTTTTTGCAAATTTCATTGATAAGCGTTTCTCGTTTTCAGGTGGTTAAGAAACTGATTCTTGCAGGAGCAAATGTTACATTATTAAACAGGTGCATTCTTTTAGCCTGGGATCTTGAGTCTTTTAGTTATGGTTTGGTACTGATGTAGATCTCTTCTACCTTGTCAATTCTTGTTGGCTAGCCATGAGCGAACTCCAATCGATGAAGCAGTGACGAGGGAGAAAATGGTGGTTATTGATGCAATTAATGAAGCCGTGGCTCAAGTTGAACTTAATGGCATCAGGGTTTCCTAATATAAAATATTTCAGACAACATAAGTGAAAGGTCTATGTATATCATGTTTGGGTTTGGTAATGTTGGTGACCAGCTTAGGCCAAGTCAAAGTGACATCTTGAGGCAATGTTAGGTTGATTGCCTTCCTCTACCTTGAATATGGTTAAATATGATCTCAACTTACCCTCCCACACCGAAAAAAAAAGGTGCCTCTCAAACCATTGAAAATCAGAAGAAAATATGGATGCTGATGATTTGGTAATCGAATTTAATTGAGATGGGAATACCGCATTTTTTTTCTCTTTTCTTATCTCACTTTTTTATATAATTCTTTTTCTCTTTTGCTATCTTAATTTTCTAAATGTGTTTTAGATATGCACTAACAAAAAGTTAAGGTTATAATCAAATACAAAAGGCAGATAATTATATAAATAATTATAGAACTTATCAAAACATCTAACAAATCTCAATTCATTAAATGGAAGGCATAAAAACAAAGTAAAAGAATTTAAGAGTGAAATAAATCTTATCTGATTCGATGCTAGAATAGTTGGAGAGAGGAAAGGGAGCATGATAAAGATGAATTAAAGAGATTTGATAGAATCTATATATAGCAAATACTACTTATAAGGTTTTTTAGTACATTCCTTTATTTATTTTTTTTCCAATTATCTTGTACACTCCTCAATTTAAATTTAATCCTATTTCTTATCATAAAAAATCCTCTATTTTCAGTTCATCTTCTATTTTTATTAGCACATTCCTTTATTTTATTTTTTAGTTTTTTTAGTTTTAATTCTTCAATTTACTCTTCCACCCTATTTTCACTAAAATTCTTCCACGTATTCACCCATAAACGTTTTACTAAAAAACCCCTTACTTTCACTAAAATTTAAAAAAAAAAAAAAAAAAAAAATCCATATATTCACTAAAATTCCACAACTCCACCCATAAATCCCATCTCTTACCCTTAACTTTACACGATTCCACCCATAAATCCTATTTCTTACCCTTAACTTTAATTCCCTCCCCACCCTACCCTACCCTACTCTTTTTTTTTTACTACAACTCTTCAATTTAAATAGCAATAATTCTATTTTTACTAAAACTTTTTCATCCCACCCTCGTTAAACTCTTTCGCCCATCAATCCTCTCTCTTACTGCTAACTTTAATTCCCCTATTTTTTGGACTAAAACTCTTCAACTTATTTATTTTTAGACTAAAACTTTTGCAATTGGACTAAAATACCCCTACTCTATTATATTCTAACTAGTTCTATCCTAACAAGGTAATTCTATTTTTAATATCCTACTTTAATACTTATCATAATTAGATAAGTATCTCATAATTTTAGTATATTTCTCATAATTATGTAATACTTATCATAATTAGATGAATAGGAAAGGATTATAGACTCCGACTCAAATTACAACTCCTATATATATATATATATATATATACACACAAACACACACACACATATATATGGGTAAATTCCACAAACCTCCCTTGAGATTTGGTATAATACCCAGATACCTCCCCTATCCTTTTCAAAAGGATAAATACATCCCCTCTACTATCTCCATTCGGATATGGACCTCCCCTACACTAACGACATTAATAGAACTTAACGGAAATCATCAATTTTTACATGTTTTAGACTATTTTGCCCTTGTATTTAAACCTACTACACCACCATCACCCCACTATCACCACCACCACCTGGTGGTGGTGGTGGTGATGATGTGGTAGGTTAAATACAAGGGCAAAATAGTCTAAAACATGTAAAAATTGATGATTTCTGTTAAGTTCCGTTAGTGCAGGAGAGGTACATATCGGAATGGAGATAGTAGAAAGGGTGTATTTATCTTTTTGAGAACGATAGGGGAGATATATGGGTATTATACCAAACATCAAGGGAGGTTTGTGGAATTTACCCCATATATACTCAAATAAAAACTCTCAAAAATTAAAACTACCATCTTCTCACTTTAAGCTTATAAAAAAATTAAGTAATATTTATTCCCACGTTGTGTCATATAAGGTTTTTTCATATATTTTTTTTAAATTCTTTTAGTTTAAAAATGATTGATTTTTTGGATCATTTTTTTATGAATACCCTTATAATATTATTATAATTAATTAAAATATTAAATAAAATAATTATAATTGCCAATTGTTAAGTAAGTCAAAGATCCTTATCCTAGCAAGATAAGTTTTAAGATAATGGATAGGTCTAAAATGAAAGATAAGATAATGAAACTAATTTTATAAAAAAACAGTATAATTTAAAGTAAAAATTTATTTTCTTCATCTATTAACCATATAAGATTTTATAAAATGTTATATAATTATATCTTATAAAATGTGTTATAAACAAATTTAAATCATCTTATATATTTATATAAAATATGTAATTTCATCAATGAAAAATTAAAAATAATATAATGAATTGATATAAATTTTACTCTATATAATATTTATCTTATAAAAGATAAGAGAGAATTTCTTTTATCATACTACTATTAAAAGAGAAAGCCGTTTTTAATAATTTTTATAATTATAAATATTTGAATTATCCTTTATAACCTCATATAATATATTTATTTAATGAATAATCTTTGAATTCTGTAAGTAATTATTTTCATATTAATATAAAATAATATTTTGGTTTTTATAACTAAAAGACTCTTCTTCTAAGTTATTGACTAATATATAAGTAAATATGATACAATATCCTAACAATCTTAGAATACTAACTAATAGGTCAATATATAAGAGACCCTTATCCTAACAATTTTAGGATACTAATAGATAAAGTAGATGAAATTGTTTTTATCTACACTTTAAATAGTAACCCTCCAACTTATTACTTAATACCAGGATGCTAATTAGTTACAAAACAAAAATCTAACAAATTAAGAAATCTAAATAAATAAATAAATAATCTAATAAATTATCAAAATCTTGAATCTTA
>JAUPMG010292170.1:0-17456 GCA_031762675.1 Pachysandra terminalis | reverse complement strand
CTTATGTATGTTTATTTATATTTTTCAGGAATCAAGTAGCATAAGGAGAGCTTGGGATGGGACTAGAATTGAAGAAACAATAGATAGGATTTTGTATTAGATTTTAATTATAGAATACATTAAATCAGTTGTAATAAGACCAGATTATGTAGTATACCTAAAACTATTATTGTTTATTGGGGTGAGAGTTACATACTCAACTATTAGGAATATCGATTGTCTCAATAGTTTAGAATGTGACACAAATCGAGAGGGAGAATGAGAAAGAGAAAGGGAATACCAGGCGCGCGGGAGCAGGAAAGAGAAAGAGAAAGGAAAAGAGAAAGGGCACTGTTGCGGGTTAGGGAAAAAGAGATTTGTCGGCGGTCTTTAATGATCGCTGACAATAGAGAGCCTTATATTGGCAGTTAATTAATGTCCGCCGCCTATATACCGGACTTATGTCGACAGTCCTTTCTAGACCGCCGACAATAAGCAGCCTTATCTCGGCGGTGTACAAAAGTCCACCGTCCATGGACCAAGCGTGGGAGAGGGAAAACATTCGCGGGAAGCATATATCGGTAGTCTAACATTTGCCCGCCGTCATATATGTAAATTATCGGCGATCCTGTAAGACCACCGATAAAGGTGTATGATAAACCGTCGTTAAAGAGCCCTTTTTTGTAGTGTAAATCCATTATCCATGGCATTCTCACTGTATACTTAACAAAAAAACAGTAATAATATTATAATATGAATGATGAACATAACTGCAATGCAAAGATATGTTGGTTTAGTTATTAATGTATGCAATGCATGCTCATGCAACAATAATAGCATTACCACTTGTAGTGAACATGCACAATCAATATGAAAATGCAATAATGCATGCTATTTGGCATTCGTGTAGTGTATGTCCATACCAGATCTAATCCCGGTCTGTTCAAGATGTCATCGTGAATCTTCCTCCCTATACAAGTTCATAAACAGGAGATTGTTCTATGTACGTATCGTAGTTTCTAGGGTCTTTGACCCAGTGGGCACAATCTCCGCACCTTATTTTCAATCACGAGACGTATCTGGGCCATCACTCAGAATTTTCCCCTATGGAACACTACCAAGACACAATCTACTAACAGATTTTCACTCGGTCATTTGTCCAACTAGATAAGAAATTTGGTCTATTGGGATAGCTAATCCCTCAACCTATAATAATATATAATAGTCCATCTGGGACATCAACCTCACTATATTGCAACTTCTCATTACAATATTCTCTTTATATAACCATCAGATCCTCTCATGGGAAATGTGGTATCTAGTCAATAACATTGGACTCAACGAAAGTCACAATGCTCAAAGTTTATGCAATGCAAAAGTCAAATATGCAAATCTCTATACAAGCAATACTTTGAATGAAACAAGTATGATATGATTAAATCACAATATACACATGCCTCTCATGTATTAAAACCAATATCAAAATCATACATGTCATGTAATCATATGCATAATCCTACTATTGAGTAATTTATGCAATTCAGTTATAAACTTCATATTCAATCTAATCAATGTATTTTTCATGCTACACACAAAATTTCATGGTCATCGAACCAACTTACAAATTCTCGGTATGCTAACCACTATGCCGAAGGTATGCCAAACTGTTTCGGTTGCCATTTCAGTATGTCGAAGTGTATTTACTAGACCAACCAGAACACACCTAAAACAACCATAGAGCTTCAGTAGGGGATTGATATGCTGAACTTTTTGTTAGGCCAACCCACCAAATCTCATTAATCCTTCGGCAAACCCTTCGGTATGCCGAAGTGTGTGTCGAAGCTACCCAGAAGATCTCGGCAAGCCCTTCAGTATGCTGAGGGGTATACCGAAGTACACATGCCTATAAATTCTAAGGAAAAATCAATAAATATGTACATAAATATTTTATATAATTATAGTGCACATCATAAAACTCAAATCTGTACAAAACCCATCAGTTTAAATACTATTACAATCATCTAAAACATATTTAAGATCATCATGGAATTCATAGTATAAAACATACATATAAACCCATAAAACAATGTAAATATGATTCATGCTTCCATTAGATCAAACATAGAGTGGTTATATGCAAGTTTTAAAGATTAGATACGCTTAGGTTATATTATACCCATCGAATATGACATATATACCTATACCATATCGAAAATAGCATTTTATCTGATTACTTACCTCAATGCATAGAGTTTACTGAGTGGAATAACATTCTCTTCTTCATTAATGGTTGAATCCTTCTACAAATCCTTCAAATTGAGTCTTCAAGCTTCACTCTTCTCCCTTGTATGACTGTTCCTCTTTGCCTCTTCCCAAAATTTTGAAAATCACAATAGTGCACGATTAGGTTAATTCTTTAATCTTATTTAGTGTAGTTCAAGTCTATGTAGAAGTTGTTTTAATTTATCTAAATTCTCAAGCCTTAGATTAGATTAGAAATTCCTATGAAATCCTAACCATACATTATAACTTAAGTGAATTTTAATTTTGTGTGTTGCACATGGTCTCCAATAATACAATACACCAATCAAAACTAGTCAAAGTCAAACATATTCGCTATTACTAAAATTTCAAATTACTCCCTAATTTATATGAAATTATATTAATTTAATTGGATCTTACAATTTACTTAACCATTTGGAAGTAATAGTTGGTGGGACAATGCATGTGTTGAAAAACAAAATTAACACTGTAGGAAATGTCTGGCCTAGTAAAGGTAAGGTACTGCAAACCACCAACAATACTCCTATAAAATTGAGGTTCGCTGAAAGGAGTATCATCCACAATGGGTTTCCCGAAAGCCATTGGAGTTGAAATAGGCTTGGAAACCTTTAATTGAGCCCGATCAAGAAGTTCATAAGCATACTTTGTTTGATTTAGAATAAGGCTACCAGAAAACTGCTGAACTGCAACACCTAGAAAGTAATGAAGGAAACCCAAATCCTTCATAGCGAATTCCTTGCCAAGCTACTTGCTAAACCAGTGTAGATATGTTGTGTTATCTCCTATAAGAATTGTATCAACCACATAGAGGAGAAGAAATATGGTACCTTGAGAACAATGGTCAACAAATAGAGAAGAGGCCGTTGTACTGCAGTAAAATCCCAATGAGAAAAGAAAGGTACTAAAGCGGTCAAACCAAGCACATGTTGCTTGCTTAAGACCATAAAGAGCATGCTTGAGCTTGCATACATGGTTTGTTCGTTGTGTCTAAAAAACCAGGGGGTTAATCCATATAAACTGGTTCATTGAGACTTCCATGAAGGAAGGCATTCTTAACATCCAATTGCTGAATGTCCCAATGATGTGACAATGCTACTGTGAGAACAATACGGTTGTAGGTTTAACAACAAGAGAAAAAGTTTCATAGAAGTCAAGTCCAACTACCTGGCTGAACCCCTTTGCAACAGGTCTGGCTTTTAGTCGTTCAAGAGGGCCATCGGCTTTAAGCTTCGTCTTGAATACCCAATTGCAACTTAACACATTCATTGGATTTGTACGATGGACTAGATCCCATGTACAATTTTGTTGTAACGCCCGGAGTTTTTCCTTCATAGCAAGCAGCCAACCCGGATTTTTCAATGCATATTTGTTTGATTTTGGTTCAATAGGAATATGCTCGATTAAGAGGAGATATTTTGGGTTGGGTTTGACTATACCCAACTGCAGACATGTCACCATGTGATGTTGAGAAGTAATTGGAGATGATGAATATTGTGAACCAGGTAGTGTTGCATGTGAAGGTGACTCGGCATGTGTTGTTGATGGCTCATTACGCGAGTCAACCTGTGGGGCTGCCTCATCGTTAAACTCCATTGGAAGAGTGCCTGAAACAATCTGCTCATGGTAGTTGAATGAATCAGCAACTAAAATAAGGTGGGGCTAATCTTCCACAGCAGATTATGCATCTCGTATGGGAAGAAATGAAGCCGAACTTGAGGAGTGCGTCTCATGTACAATATCACTTGATTCAAAAATATCACAAGCACCTGAAAGCCATTCAAAAAAGCTTGTGATTTCATTCGTTGATGTAGTAATGGCAAATAACGATCCAGGGTCTTTGAAAGGGAACACATGTTCGTCAAAAACTACACGACAAGAAATGTAAACTTGCCCTGTTGGAGGGGAGAGACACGGATATCCCTTGTGGTTGAGACTATATCCCAAGAAAACACATAGTAGAGACTTAGGATCTAATTTGTTCTTGGCATAGCCTCTCATATAAGCAAAACATTTAGTCCTAAAAGTCCAAAGAGAACTATAGTCAACTAGATGTCCATATAGCTTCTCAAAGGGGGATTTCATATCAAGAACAAGAAATGGTTAATAAGCCATACTGCCAAGAAAAAAGCTTCAACCCAGAACTTCTTTGGAATAGACCCATTAATCATCATTGTTAATCCTAGTTTTGTAACATTCTGATGTTTCCTTTCAGTTAATCCATTCAGCTTTTGTGTTTCTAGGCAAGATAGTTGATGATGTATACCATTATCCATTAGGAACTTGAGAAATTAGGGATCAAAAATTCTCCTCCCCTATCAGACTGAAAAACCTTAATCTTTTTATCAAATTGAGTGTGCACATATTTATAAAAATTCATGAAGCATAAAGAAAAATCAGATTTACATTTTAATGGAAAATACTAGGTAAATCTGGTACATTCATCAATGAAGAACGTAAAATCTAAATTTTTAAAAGGAAATAACAGGTGTTGGATCTCATAAATCACAATGTATTTTTGCAAGCGGTTCATCACAGAAAATGTCAGAAACTAAGAAAGGTAGACAATAGGTCTTGCCTAGTTGAAAACCGTCACATATGCGGTTATTAGATGAAGTGCTTTTAATATACTTTTACTTCTTCAAATGATCAACTATTGAATTTTGAGGATGACCGAGCATGTGATGCCCCATATCATCTGCTGCAGGTCTAAATCGATTAGAGAAATAAGCCTCTTTTATTGATGAAGAGAGCTTGTAAAGATCACCACACATATTTCCTGACACTATCGTTTCCCTTGTCTCCCTTTTCTTTATCATAAATCCATCCGATGAGAACTCAAGAATATATGGATGTTCATTAGTACATTGACTGACGGATAATAGATTATTTTTAATATCAGGAACTACTAGCACATTATTAAGTTCTAAATGTTGGTTGCCAAAATTTAGAGAGCTATTTCCAACATGAGTAATTTTAAGATACTCTCTACTACCCACGAGAATCTTGTCTGGAAAATAATGTATTAGGTTTTGGAGCTTACCAGGATCACCAATGATATGTGCTGATGTTCTAGTATATGGGAACGATGCATTATCTTGACTGTCAACAAGTGTCATAGCAACAAGGGTTGTGGGATATCCTCAGATTGATAATTTTGATTGAATCGATTCCATCATCTAAGAGCAGTATGGTTTGGTTTGCCACAAATCTGACAATTCAAGTTCTTTTCTCTTTCTGCAGTTTTTACTTGTTGATGTGGGACTTGGGCAGGAGGAGGTTCCAATTGAGACATGTTCTTCTGTGAGTTGAACTGTGGCTTTCGATTTCCATTCTAATAGAAATCTCGCCACCTCTTTTTTGATAAGGTCAACTACTTCCTTGTCCCTTATGGCTAAAAAAAGTTGTCTAGTGATTAGGTGTAGTGAAGTCTTTAGAGCTATATATACCATTTCTTGTTTCTTGGCTATGCAGGAGTGGTACAATCTCCTTGTATGATGGGGTCGATGGTTTCATCATTGTTGTAACAAAAGATTCATAGCATGGCCCAAGGCCATTGAGGAACCAGAACACCTTGTTTCGATCGCTTATTGGCTTTCCAATGGTAGCCAAGTCATCACAATAACCCTTGAAGGTACAAATATACTCAAAGAGGTTATATGTACCTTTTCGATGGAGTTGTAATTGATGTTGAAGATAGAATTCCCGTTCTTGAGACTCTTGAGCAAAGAAATCTTCAAGAGCCATCCATACCTTAGAAGTTGTGTCAAGTCCCCACAACTAATCGAAGAATTTCTTCAAATAATGTCCCTGTAATC
This sequence comes from Pachysandra terminalis, assembly GCA_031762675.1. Classification (NCBI taxonomy): domain Eukaryota; kingdom Viridiplantae; phylum Streptophyta; class Magnoliopsida; order Buxales; family Buxaceae; genus Pachysandra; species Pachysandra terminalis. The sequence goes on along the minus strand of JAUPMG010292170.1, from coordinate 11,379 downwards.
CAGCCACGAAGTAGACTATCTGAGCGCCTTCACATAGTGTATTCTAGATTGTAAAGTGCGGGCATTGGATAGTCTCCATTGATAAGGCCAAGCATATCTTAGCTTTCAATGAGTCCCATAATTTGAGTCTTCCATAAGAGAAAGTTTGTCTGTGTCAGTTTTAACGACACAAAGTTGTCAGCGTTTAAGGTAGAAGGATATAGATATTTGATTGTAGAAGTGGAAACCATAAAACAAAATAATAACTTTGAGATGATGGATGAGTTTCTTTTTCACCTCAATAGCTTTGATACCATAAAGACAAAGAAAACGTTGGGTGAATCCCTATCACTTGGAGAGAGTATGAATCCCTATCACTTGGAGAGAGTATTCTCATATATTTAAACTAATCAAGAGATCTTTTAGATCTTGATTTACAACTGTTACATGATTTTAGGAGATATCCTATACACAAGTGGAAACTTTCAAAACGTAAGAAATAGAGAGAATACATCTAACTAATTATTCTTTTGGATATGCTTTACATCTATTTCACAAATCTATAGATATCTTCATTGTATTGTATGGAAGTTGTATGGATTAATTCAAATGATCCCACCAAGAGGGAGGGCCCCGTGCCGAATTGTCGCCAGACCCGTTTTTGCACAGCCTAGGCCCGACGAGTTTGTCTTCATTATAAAATGGCACTCCATCTATTTCACGTTTTGAATTTGAGTTTTGAACCTTGGAACTTACCAAATTGAGATGCGTGCTTTCGACAACTACGCCAAAAACGCAGCAGTTGGCTTAGGAAGACTTTTAAACTCACATACAAATGCACCCGGAGCAAAGCGTCAAGACTTTGTGACACTAGAACATCGCAAGTGTTCAACAATGTATAAAACAAACCAATGTGAGTCATATCGGAGTACGACACACCTAAACAATTATTTATTAGTTAGTTAATTATTTAATTATTTTAATTAACATTACATAACATTTATTAATATTTGCTGGACAGGAGATAATCGTCCAAGATGACACCCACTTAAAGGATTTTATTGGCCCTTAAGGTGTGGCAGTAAAGGCATAGGTTAAGGCTGTCAAAACCCATGGCTTGTTTGGTCCAAAACAACCTTATGGCCGACTTGACTTATGTTTATTTGGGCTTGGGCTCAGCTTGAATTCAATTTTAAGCCCATATCATATTTTGGATTGGGCTTGGCCCTTCCTCAATTTAGTCGGAAAAAGCCCAATCCTATCACCTATGTATTAGATTATTATCATTTTATCATGTCTATTTATATAGACTAGCAAAAAAAGCATGTGCTTTGCACGTGAAGGTTGACCATTAATATATGTTTGCACGTGAAGGTTGACTATTAATATATGTTAGAATTTAAAGTAATGAGATTCACTTTTATTATCTCGTAACGTTTATATTTCACAATACATAATTCAATAAGATTCACTTTTATTATTCTATTTTTTTTAACTCATAGCCATTTTAATTACATAAAAAAATTATATTACATTTATTTTTATCTTTATATATAAATTTTATATTGAGATATCAATAAATATTTTATTAACGTGTATTTGTAAATAATTTTTAAAATAAAAATTTATTAACGTATGGTAGAAGCTATTCATCTACTTTTTAATAACATTTATTATATTATAAAAAATATTACCTAATAGAATCTTCAACTTATCTTATTGTTAACTAATCTTGTAAAAAGTATTCTAATATTATATTAAAATAAAATAAAATATGTAATAACATTATCATAATATCTAATTTCTTACATTGTTGATTCCAAAAAGCTAACTTATCCTTAGATCATTATGATAAGGATATTTTACAATTAATTAAAATTCTTAAGTTCATGATTATAGTTACAATCTTAAGTCTTATAACTAGTAAGAATTTTGATTTTTTAAATTAAATAAAATATTAATTTTAATTATTAATTAACCCCGTCATTTTTCAAATTTAATTAGTTAAATTTTCTAAATCCATTAGGTTCTAGATTTTGATATTTAGAATCTTGATTTATCTTTATTATTTAGATTTTTTAAGTTGTTAGTAAGATTCTTATAAATAATTTGATTTAGATTATAGATTTTGATAATTAGAATCTTGATTTCTCTTTATTATTTATATTATTTAATTTGTTAGTAATATTTTTATAACTAATTCTATTCATGATTTTGATAATTAATTTTATTCTTCATTTTTCAAATTTATTAGAAGCCAATTATCTATTTTCTTATAATATTTATTATATTATTAATTATATAAAAACAATATTACCTAATGGAATCTTGAACTTATCTTATTGTTAACTTATCTTGTAAAAAGTATTCTAATATTATATTAAAATAAAAATATATATAATAACATTATCTTAATATCTAATTGCTTACATTGTTGATTACAAAAAGTTAACTTATCCTTAGATCATTATGATAATGATATTTTACAATTAATTAAAATTCTTAGGTTCATGATTATAGTTACAATCTTAATTTTTATAATTAATTATAATATTAATTTTTATAATTATTAAGAATTTTGATTTCTAAAATTAAATAAAATATTAATTTTATCATTAATTAAAACCTTAATTTTTTTTAAATTTAATTAGTTAAATTTTCTAAATCCATTAGGCTATAGATTTTCATGATTAGAATCTGGATTTATCTTTATTATTTAAATTTTTTAAGTTGTTAGTAAGTTTCTTATAACTAATTTGATTTAGGTTATAGATTTTGATAATTAAAATCTTGATTGCTCTTTATTATTTAGATTCTTTAATTTGTTAGTAAGATTCTTATAACTTATTTGATTCGTGATTTTGATAATTAATTTTATTCTTAATTTCTTTAATTATTTATTTTTTAATTTATTAAATTTTTATTGTGTATATAATTAGAATCTTGATTCTTTTTAGGTAATTAGGATCATGATTTTCTTTTACTAATTAAACTTTTTTTTTATAATAAAATATTTTTATTAGTTTGTTTTTTTAATTTTTATAATTATCTAATAGAATAATGCCATTAATTTAATACTAAATATTAATAGATAATGATCTCTTCTTATCTATTAGTATCCTAAGATTGTTAAGATATTAATAATTTCTTATATATTAGTATTATATTAGGATAAGGGTATTTTATCTACTTATCCATTATTATCCTAAGACCCTTAATATAATGGTCTTTTAGTCATAAATTTGATCAAAGATGTATTAATTATTTAATTAAAAAATATAAATAAATAAAGGTACGAAAAGATCATAGTTCACATTAATATATATATATAATTACTTATAGAGAATTAAAAGATTATTTAAAAGTAACCATATTTTATAAGGTTAAAAAGGATAATTCAAATATATATAATTTATAATTAAAAAAAATCTTAAAAATTACTTTCTCCTTTAGTAGTAGTATCTATGATATGATATATTTATATAACATCTTACAATATCTTATAAGAATTTATCCTGGATAGAGTCCAAATCATGTTGGACTCTATCCTCTCTTTTAGATAGAGAGATGTCTAATGTTTTTATAAAAAATTAAAAAAAAAAAAAAACAAAACAAAAAAAAGGAATAATGTACTGAAATATTTTTACAAGTAGTATTGCTTTTAATAGTAGTATAGATATAGATTATTATCCTTAGATTGTTAGGATAATGGTCTCTTATCTATTAGTGTCATATTAAGTATAATTTCAATTAGTTATCCTACTTCACTTATAGATAATATATAACTAACTAATTCATAAGATTATATCCATTTAAATCTAACATTATCCTAAAACAGGATTCCAATTCTCATAAGCATTAATAATTATGTTGTTTATATATTAAGATATTTAAAATAGGGTAGTAAATCTAATATAATTAGGATCTTGATTTTCTTTAACTAATTAGGTTATTGATATTTATAATAGATTCTACATTTTAATAATTTGATTCTCAATTTCTCTTTGTGAATTAGATTATTTAATTCATTAATAAATATTTTAATAACTAATTAGATTTAAGATTTTGATGAATGATTTTATTTTTATTTTTTAAAAAAAAGGGGGATTTGGATAAGTCTTAAAAAAAAAGAAAAAAAATAATGAAAAGGACGTCTAACGTTTTTTTTTTGGATAAAAATTATAAAAAAAAAAAAAAAAAAAAAAAATTTGTAGTGAAATATTCTAAAAGGACTATTTGCTTTTAATAGTAGCATAGATATATCTTATGGGGATGTATCAAAAGTGAGTTTGCTTTCATAATCATTAGATTCAATGGGATAATATTTGATCATTTAGTTAGAATGCTATTGCCATCTACTCGTTAGGTGTTCATAATGCCATCCCCTATTTAGATCTCAATGTCTAATAAAATCTTAGACTAGTGTGGAATATTGTCTATTTTTCAATATTATATTTTCTTTTAAAATTTAACACTCTATAGGTCAAAAACAAACTTAATTGAAAGACATAACATATGGAGAAAGATATTTACAATTTTATAGTTTTAAATGACAGGTTTTGATCGAGCCCGGCCCTAACCCTATAAAATATCATAGGATTGGGCCTGGGTTTCAATGATAGAGCCATAATCGGGCTTTGGGCAGGCTTGGGCCTATTTTTTATTTATTTTTTATTTGATTGGACTAGGACTGAGCATGGCCCAGCCCATTAACACACTTAACAACATGGGTGTCGTCGACTGCTGGATGGGACCCCGACACGTCAACCTAGAATTCGACAACATCGAACAAGTCATCAATTGGTGGCTCCATCCGTTTAGACATAAAGTGCCACCTTAGTATGAGTTAGCAAAAGATTAATTTACTCCTTCTAATTAGTAAGCGAAGATAGTGATACTTTCTTAAATAAATAAGGAGTTAAGGAGAGATGATGGGAGAGTTGTAAACAAAGGATAAACAGAGAACAAGAAAGCAAATAAAGCACACAAGATACAGCGATTTATGGAGTTTGGCAATGGTGCCTATGTCCATGGATTCACACCAGGTTGCAAAATTCTCACAAGAAAAAAAAATGTTACAAGAGAAGCAATGAAAAGTATGATAGATTATGATAAATACCCTGTAGTTAGGGTTAAACAAAACAACAAGTAAAATTACTACTTTACCATCGGGCCCTGGGTTGTTGGCAATGGTGCCTACAACCAATTATTATACAATTATATATTTTATACCATTTCATACATAAAATGGATGCTAGGGGAATACTAGATACTGAGAGTTACAACAAGGTCATGAATGAACAATTTTCAAGTTATAATTATATTGAAAGCCTGTGGTTGATGATGAACATGCATCCCAATCAGTCAATGAACCAAAAGTGTCGGCATCCCATGGTGCCGAGCCTTCTGGATCTAGTGTACCCAAAGCTCCCAACAAAAACGTCTACAGATCACAGGTTTGGAATGATTTTGTAAAGGAATTTACAATCAATGGACAATTGGTAGAAAGGACAATGTGCAATTTCTACAAAATCCTTCTAAGTTGTGCCAGTACAGGTGGTACTGGCCACCTAACATGACATTTATATGCATGGCGTCCAAAACATGTTGGACAAAAATATCTTAGACAATATCAATTAAACTTTAGCCAAACCGATAGTAATGAATTCTCATTTGCATATAACCCAAAAACTGCAAGATATAACTTAGTAAAATATATTATTTAAAGTGAACAACCATTTGTATTTTTTGAGGATAAATATTTTGAAGAATATGTTCGTAATACTTTTATAAAATAATTTCACAAGCTTTCACGTAATACTACAAAAACAATTGTTTGGAACCTTGTTTTTAGAAGAAAAAAAAAAGAAATTAAAGAGAAAAGAAGTGGAAAAGAAAAGAAAATATAAGAAATTATTAGTATTTCTTTTCCAGTGTCTGGTTAAGATGAGACATACGGAGAAAAAAAAATCAAATTCCTCGGACAGCGAAGATTCTGAGTCATTAAAATCCGGAGATGATAAGGATGGATTCGAGCCTATTAAACTGATGGAACAAAAAGGTTTGGAAAATGGGTCCTGGTGAGTTCTCATGTATTTTGTCAAGGATGATTGACTACCAAGAAAAAATAAGAGATGTCATAGGTTAAGTTGGAGTATTGGAGAGTACTCATAGTCTTTCTTTTCTTTGCTTTCAAAATCTCTATCTTTTTTGGGAGAAAACTTTTTATCCCGAAAGAGAAGATTTTAACTTATTTTTTTTTATCCCCATCTCTTTCTTTTTTCAACCAAAAAGGAGAAAATGATTTCTCTAGAATTTTCTTTTCTTTTCTCTCGAAATCCAAGGTTCCAAACACAACCAAATAGATACTATGAAATTGTTTAAACAAGAAAAATAAAACTTAAAAAATATATATTTTTTCAATCATTCATGATAAGATTTCTATTAAATCAGGTGGTTGGACATCAATCAAAGATTAAGTTACATAACTATAACTGCTCATTATATAGATATAAATTGGATTATACAAAAAAAGAATTATTTTTTTTTCTTTTCTTGAGAACCGGCATACAGGCTAGAATATAGCTATTGAAATTGCACTTTGAGATATCTTATAGAGGGGATAATAGGTTTTAATTATTCATGTGAAATTAATGTACAATTAAAATTCAGATTATATGACTTTGGAATAATGAATTCAACTATGTTAATTCCACAAGCTATTCATGCATTCAACATATGCAATGGTAAGCAAATAGAAAATAGACAAAAGAATACAAGATTTAAAGTGGTTCGGCGCACGGCCTACGTCCACTCCCACAAGCACCAAACCCTTGGACTCCGGTATTCTCTATGAATGGTTTTCAATAGGCTAACCACCAACCAATAACTTGAGGTTTTGTATCTTGGTTCACCCCAAACCACTCAATTTTATACACAGGAAATTAAGAAACCTCTTTGGTTTTGTTAAGGTGGCCACACATCCTACATCCACCGTATATTTGTTTTAAAAGAAAAACAAAAGAATGAACACTTTCCTCTACGAAGTCCTACATCCACCGTACATTTTCTTTAAAAGAAAAACAAAAGATTAAACACTTGCCTCTTGAAGAAGGATTTACCTATGAGTGTTCGATGAAGCTTGAAGCTTCTCTTCAAGCTTGGACTCCTTTAGCTTTGCTCCTTGGATATGATGATGTACCTATCTTGCTCAACCAAGGTCTAAGGGTGTCACGAACCAAACTTGGAAATCTCAATGGAGTCTCCAGGTCTAGGTTGTAACTCTCACCCAATATCCAGATGGGATTGGATAAATAAAACATAGCCAAAATCATTGAATAAAGAAGGACATCATATAAGATAAAGTATAGAAAAGTTGTTTACTAAGATAGAATTCATCTTATAATATCCTTCAAACAGAAAACTGCGTAAAGTAAAATAATAATAGTCTCATGCTTCAAATCAATCCTTATTAACTACTGAAAACCAAATAAGTATGAAATTACAGCAAATAAATCCTACTACAAGTTCTACTAAAATCATCAAGTAAAACCCTAATAACAACTAATATCTTCAAAGCATCCTTGTCCTCCATCTTGGTTCTCATGGTCTTTATGTCCATCATCTAAAGGTCCTGAAATATGTTGTGCTCGAAAACGTAAGCCGCACTAGCTTTGTAAGCAAATAAGGCTAACAATAATTAAAATTGAAGTAGGGACAATGCACTCTTCAATGGTAATCCATATAACAGTAAACATGTGAATCATGCGAGTCAATATGAAAATAAACATATAATATGTGCTGAAAGTGCAAGTGAGAATGAGATATATACTAGATATGCAATCTGATGCAATGTGAGTAATTAGTATGAAGTAACATGATATAATATGCAATGTGATGGGGTTGATTCAATTATTAATGCATGTTGTGCACCTAACAAGTATAATCATAACATGTGATTAAAGACAATCTAATATACAATATGTATGATGTTGGTTGTATAGCATTCGTTTAGTGTATGATTCCACATATGATCTCAATATTACTACCCAATGATGCCTCACAATGTGAACTTTCATCCCTAATACATGGCTGAAATAGTAGATTATTCTTTGTGTACATCATAGTTTCTAGGGGCTTCGACCTAGAGAGCATAATCCCCTCACTTATTTCCGATCATAGGGACTTAGCCCAAGGCCTCACAATGTGAACCTTCCCTTGTGAATCAAACATTATCTGATCTACTAACAGATTTTCACTCTTATGATTCGGATATTGGGCATCATCAATATGAACCTTTCCTCACCTATCATCTTACCATAAGTCTCTTGGGACCCCATACAGGGCCTATCCCTCACCTTGGGTGAAACAAATAAATTGGTCTATTGGGTTGTACGGTCCCTCAACGCACATAAGAATATCAGTCTCCTCACCTATCATGATTTCTAGATCATGATACTCTCATTATAGCCTTAAGGATCCAGAAATATGGATTGACATGCAAATGGTGTAGCTTTTAGACCAAATCCATGGTCATGAAGCATAATGATGTGTAAGTGAGAATGTGCTCATTAACTAAGCATACAAATAATGTATACAATGTGCAATAAGACAAATTAACATGCTGGACAATGAATAAGCAAGCAATGTGACATATATCAAAATATCATATGTCCATCAAATATAGCCAAAGGGTCCATAATGAAGTAACTATATGAAATAATTATAATTTAGCAAAACTAATATCAAAATCAATCTAATTAGGTCAAAATAAGCATGGATGTGAAATTTTATAACAATCGAAGCACTTTGGGAATTTTCGGTTCGCAAAGGGTCTCATATGAGTCCGTCGAGGGTCTCTGGGCTTGGCTCAGCGTACCTTCTATGCGCCGAGATGGGTCTCGGTGACAAATACAGCGACTTAAGAAGTCTAATGTGATGCTCGGTGCGCCGAGTGGGGTCTCGGAGTACCGTCGGCGCGCCGAGGAAGTTGCCGAGTGGCTTTTGACAGTTTTGATGTTTCTTTGGTAATTTGACCATAACTTTGTGTACACTTATCAGAAACACCTCAAATTTATTTTGATGTGGTCCTAACGAGTAGAGGAATCCAAAAATATAAATTTGGAGGATATTTGGGGTTTGGTGTACTGTTTGGCGTGGCAAGGAGGTCGTCGAACATCGCGATCTTAGCAGTTTTACCTGATTTTGTCTCCTTTACAACTAATCATAAAACATTGTTAAGTAACCCCCCTTATTTTTTAATTCCACACAAAACCCACTAAAAAAATATTAAAAAACATGGTTTAATTCATACTTACCATATCCTACCATCAAACGTAGAAAATTTGATAGAAAGCCATTAAATACTTCATAGACAATGAAAGTAACCTTGCACTCCTAATTCAATCAAAAAACAATTTATACTTGAATACTTACCTTGATTTGAAGGTTGGTGTAGAAAATTAAACCTCTTTCTCTTCCTCTTCTTTTTCTTCTTCTTCAAGTGATGAATCAATATCCTAAGGTCTTGTGTCTATATAGGCACTTAGGAGTTCTGAGATAAGAAACTATTGGACTCTTAATCGATCTCTACCCTTAGATTGATTACTTTTAATCTCAGCCTTTAGATTAGTTTTCCAACAAATATAGGTTTTTTTCTATTATGGTTTCTTACTAATTATGTTTTTAGAATCTTAATCTTAGTTTAAATACTTGCTATCCTAATTATTAGAGAAAACCTTCTAATTCTTAGTTTTAAATCTCAACCATCAATTGGAGATTGAAGGCTCCTACATGATCTCAGCCATTAATTTTTATTCTAGAATTCTAGTCTTATTATTATTATAGTTTGTAGAGAATACTTACTAATTACTTATCTTTGACTTAGTCTCCTATTCTTAGTCTTCTTTATTTGAACCTTTCTAATTAGAGAGTGTTTTTAATTCTTTATATTAAATCTCATCCATTAATCTTATATTAAAGGTTTCTGCAAAATCCTAGCCATTGATTTTATATTTAGAGATCCTCACAAGATCCTAGCCACATGTCATAACTTTAGAAATTATGATTGTCTGTGCTATACCTAGTTTTCTATTTGTACAACCCACCAATCACAATCGGTCAAAAGTCAAATAGAGTAGCTAAACCTAAAAAAATTAAATTAACTCCTAATCTTTTATTATTTACACATTAACCCTAATATTTTTGTTTGGGGTATTACAAAGGGAAACCTACCTCTAGGAATTGTTTGGATTTACCTATAAGTTTAATCCAAATCATAGAGGGGCATGAGGGGTCGTCTCCAACTCCACCAATAAGCCTTTAATGCTCAAGATCTTCCTATGAAGTTTAGATGGTGTTGGAGAAGTGTTTTTGAGGTCCTAAAATGTCTGCCTATACTTTCCCAAGAGACCCTCCAAAAATCCTCATGAACTAGCCTTGAAAGAGCTCTCAACCGAAGGAACCCTTCAGTCAATCGAAGCAATCTCAGCGGCTATACTATTTTTCAAATTAAGGAAACCAATATTGCGACCCTCAATCGACCAAACCAAAGGCTCACTTAACCGAGGCACCACGGGCCAACATTTTGGAAATCCTACTGAGGGCGCCGTAGGTTGACTGAACGAAACTTTTGGTCAACCAAAGACCGGATTCAGTTTACCGAACAAAACCTTGGCTTAACAGAAGAACAGCAAGATCCACATATGAATATGGATTCAAGAGCCATTGAAATACAAACCAATTACCTAATTGCTAAGCTGTTTTAAGGAAATTATCTAATGTCTCAAAGGTCCATTTTACCTGAGAATAGATTAGCACAATGATGATCTTTAGGGGGCGGATCCAGGATTCTATTGCAAGGGGGGCAAGATTACATTGGTTTTGAGGTTCAAGTCCATAAATTACAAAAAAAAACAAAAAATACAAATCATTGAGTACAAATATCAACCAAAATTTTCTTTTCATTGATAAAAATAAGATCGAAAATGATCCTTTTATAATTGTCCACCTTAGATGTGTCTGTGTGTGTGTCCAAGTTGTATTAATACTATGACCATGATAGTTAGGGGTGTAATTGGGTCACTTAGGTTCAGATTAGTGGCCAAACCAAATCAAACCAAAATATAGAGAACAAAATCAAAAACCGAACCACAGTCGAACCAAACCAAACTACGGTGATTTAAACCGAACTAAACCAAAACAGATTTGGTTTCATTAAATTTGATAAAATTAATGTTATTTTAAATATTAAATACACACAAAAATACATACATACATAGATATATATATATATATATATATATATATATATATATATATATTTACACACACACACATCATCCCATGACATGAATATTTCTTTTATATTTTATTAGTTTATGTGATATGACTTTCCTTTAT
>JAUPMG010292131.1:0-17458 GCA_031762675.1 Pachysandra terminalis | reverse complement strand
CATGGAGCTCAAGCAGGTTTTGAGAATATGATTTTGTCATTGTACAGGTTCGTAATATTGTAAAAATAAGGAAATTTTAAAAAAAAAAAAACGATAATTGTCGGCGGTTATTAAAAACCGCCGATAAAACCATTCATTTTCGGCGGTTTCGCCCAAACACCGCCGACAATAACAAAATTTTAATATTCTTATTTATAAGGTTTATAACGGCGGTTATACCAATAACCGCCGTCCCAAAACTATAGCCGGCGGTTTAAAACCGCTGTTAAATATTTAAATAGAACGGCGGTTCATAACAAACGCCGTCCTAAAACTTATAGTCGGCGGTTCCAAACCGCTGTTAAAAGGTTATATCGGACGGCGGGTTATAAATAACCGCCGTCGAATGTTGTAATGAGCGGCGGTTCTATAACCGCCGTTAAATAAAGATATAGGTCGGCGGGTATTAATAACCGCCGACACAAACCGCCGACAATACATACAACGGCGGTGGATTTCCCGGGGACTGGGTAATACGCCGAGGAATCTATAGACGGCGGTTTGAAGGTAATAGACGGCGGTGTAGAACCGCCGTCTATTAGCGCGTTTTTTGTAGTGTATGTGGAAATTGACCAGTTGATTTTGTTATGTGTTTGTTCTGATAACAACTTTATGAATTTGAATGACATAAATAAGTGTTGTTACATGGCAAATGCATTTCCAATAATGCATGTAATACACAGTTCTAAAAATTAAATTGAATTGTAAATTATAGTGGGTGCAATATGATTGCCGATTCATATGAGGTTCAAATTTTAAGTTCATAGGATTCTGCTACTTTTCCCTAGAAACTAAGAAATATGTGAGACTAATATCAAATAATATAAATGATAGATATGCCTAAATCATCCAATTATATCATGAAAAAGCATATACGGTCTATAAAGATCGAAATGTTGATCCGAGTTCTAAATTTTGGCAAAATGTCAAGATATTATATCCATTTCTAGCTATTTTGAAATTTCCAATTTTGACTAATTGCCCAATATTTGAAAAATGTAGACACAACTTCTAGATTCTGGAAAATTTGTGTTGATTTTGACCAGGGAGAAGATTGATGCCAGCCACCAAAATTTAAATTGAGATCACATGTATACTGGAAAAGGTTCTAAATTTTGATTTCACAAAAGATTCTCATTTTAAGGGAAATTTTTGTAGGAGTTTTCTATTTGGTGCATGGGAAATTCTGGGGAGTGTGGAAAATGCAAATAATTTTCAATAAAGACATGACTTGACATTGTAAAATAAGAATATTATAAAAAGAAATGTAAATCAGCTTTGGAAGTATGAGAAGCAAAAAGACGTGCTCCTTGGAATCAAATTACATCAAATTATTGATCGACTGTGTAGACTTCTAGTCAAGCTCAAAGTTGTCATTCTCTCATGATTGGGATGTTGATAATTTTAGCAGTTTCACATGGTCATTGTGTTATTAGATTACTTCATATAATCAATTATTCAATATTTCTAGTACTCATGTCAGTATGCCCATTGATTGATCTTGTGAATATTGAGTCTTCGTTATATTGCTGTTTTTTTTTCTTTTGTGTTTATTATTTGATTCTTTCATCTCTTAGATCCGAAAATTACTTGCTTCAGCTTGGATATCCAAAATCAAAGCCAAATGTGGCCCAAGATGAAAATTAGAACTATAAATTGGGGCTCCTTTATTGATATTATTAGTTAAGCAATCATATATCCAAACCAAACTAAATTTCTTAAAATGATTTCATGCCATTACTTGCCACCATTTGTGATGTTTTTCAGTGACCAAAGTTTCTTAGGATAGTTGGACTTTGTTTTTTTATCAGTACTAAAAATGAACGATTAGATCATTTCGATATGAGAAATGACCAAAAATTACATGGATGATTATCAATCTTCAATACGTTCTTTATTGTTTATCATTTTTCACAGCTGCAATTGTACCCATATGACAACTATTGTCTCAACAAATGATACTTCTTTACATTTATAATATATCACTAACAACTGAAATCCCAACTGCTGTATTTGCTCCTTATATATTTCTGATATGCAGCTGGTTTTGATAATATACAGTTGGAAATGCATCTTCATGAGATGCAAATTGATTTTGAAAATCTCATCTGGTATAAGAAAGAACTTGAAGAGCGGTTGCAAACAGCCATTAAAGATCGTAGAATAATGGAGTCGATATTAGCAGAACTTGAAGAGGAGCATGACATAGCCATCGCCAAAATCGAACTACTAGAGGGTGAGGTAATGCCATAATGATTTGATGCTACAAGACAAAAGTTCTTAAATGATTTTACTCCTGAAAGAATGTTCTAACTCATCTCCCTTAATGGGATTTGTTTGCCTATGCTTTTTATTTGTTTCTTAAATCTGGTCAAGAAAATGCTCTCTCTCTCTCTCTCTCTCTCTCTCTCTCTCTCTCTCTCTCTCTCTCTCTCTCTCTCTCTCTGTATGTATGTATAAAGGGGTTTGCATAATTTACTTGTTGCTATTCAAAACACTCTCTTTGTTTGTTTCCTTTTTTTTCTTAGGGTTATTAGGTTTTTTTTATTTCTTATTGGTGACATCAATGTTGTTAAAGGTGGGTGCCTTGGTGGGACTAGGTTTTTTTTTAGGACCTAGGTGATGCCCTGTAGGCGTAATTTTGAACCAGCCAATCGCTTAGCTTAATTAATTACATAATTGTGGAATTTCTTGTCTTATAATTAGTAAACTTATGACTTATGGTACGAGATAGTAACATATTAAGTTTTTATTAAGAACTTATTACCTAATTCTGTAATACAATTAACCATATCTGTACATATAAAAGCACACTAAGGCTTCATTCAATTAGAAGAGCAAGGGCCAGGTGCCTAGCCAACTAGGTAACTCTTTTTCTCTTCATGGTCTCAACATCGATCACTATTGCCTAGAGTTTTTGACAATTTATATGTATATATATATATATATATATATATGAAACCTCCTCCTGCCTTCTCTCTTTCCGTAATTGACCATACCAATAGGACTCTTTCTTTCTTTTTCTTTTTAAAAAATAATTCCTAACCTTCTCTCTGTCTTTATCTCTTGTTCACATTTCACAGTCTATTCTTGACTTTATCTTTTTTATTTTATTTTTTATAAGTACCTGAACCTCCTAACTCCCTTTCCCTAATTTCAATTTCTTATTTTCTACGTTACTATGATAATGGATTTTACATTTTTTTTTATTTTGTTATTTAATTAGTTTTATTTATGTTTCTTTTTAATATGCTGCATTGTGATTAATTAATATTTTCATTGGACTTGGGAGAACTAAAATTACATGCATTTCCATATAGCCATGTAAGAAACCTTACTTGCTAGTTCTTGCATGATTTATTTATCAAATTAGTCTTTTTTTTTTTTTTTGATCAGTAAAGTGTGTATATATTAGATAGATGTAAAAATAGTTACATGTATGATAGAAAACTGTACACGAAAAGTATACATCTATCCTACCCCTTAACCATGTGACACATCAAATATTCAACCAAGAAGAATTAGCCCCCAAATTAATGTCTCAAGCATCCCACCCACTCAAGTCCACATGTAAAGACTACAAGAAGAACAAAGTTGAAAGCACCCTCCTTAGAATCGTCTCAAAAGTTGACTCTATAGCCTTTAACATTTTGAAGTTCCTCTCCCTCCACAAAGTCCAAAAAACAGCTCCGGGGCACAAGTTCCACAAAGTCTTTGCACAACTTTCTCACTCCTTTTCCCCCAAATGCGAATAAAATCTCTGAATGATATTTTGTTTTGAAGAATAACTCACAGAATATATATATATATGCCAAAAAAGAAATACAGAAACAAATACATAGCTGGCGCTCAAGGCAAGCACCAAGCGGCACAAATAACAACAACAAAAGGAAAAAAACAGAAATAAAGCAGCAAGTAGAAAACAAAGAAACATATCATCTCTACCAACACCAATCAGCCTCCGCCATCAATCATATCGCCCGTGGGTAGACCCACATACATGTCATCTCTATGAACACCACCTCTAGCAAGTCGGTCTGCCACCCATTACCGGACCTAGGGGTATGGACAAACGTGGCCGCAATCAGAGACCTTAGGTGCCTAGCCAACCTAACTAGATGTAAGTACCGTCAAGGACAAGAAACTGGACCAGACATCCAGGCAATCACAGACGCCGAATCACCCTCTACAATCATCTGGTGAGTTCCAACTCGAACGGCCTCCCTCAAGCTTGTGAGAAGAGCCAACATCTCAGCCTGCAATGAATCCCCCAAATCAACTGGCTTCGAAATATCTTTGAATGATTGAGCATGAAAATCTGCATGTTTGAACTTCCTTAAGATAAAGTGCCAGCATCTTCCCACCACTTCACAATGGACAAAGAGATGATCCACCGTCTCCTCCGCCGCTTGCACATAGCACATCTGTTCAGGATAGCCCACCCTCGACTCTTCAAATGGTCCACAGTGAGAATCTTGTCATGCCATCGTAACCATAGAAAGAATGCCACCTCATAAGGCAGCCCCATCCCCCATATAAGTTTCTTATGAGCAAAACTTAGACTAAGGTCCAATAGAGAATCAAAGAAAGAGCTAATAGAAAAGCTGCCATTCTATTCCTAAATCCAACACCTTCTATCCATTCTACCCTCCACCTTCACCAAATGCAAATCATGTAATAGATCTACCAAAGGCTCCACTTACCGGTCGAACAGGTGTCTTCTAAACTTGAGATCCCAATCAATAGAAGACCCATGAATTCTCAAAATATCTACTACCCTTTCATCCTTGTTGATAGTTAGATTAAAAAGTTTAGGAAATCTAACCTTCAAGGAAGAACCATCACACCAAACATCCTCCTAGAACTTCACCCTCTTCCCGTGCTCAATTTAAAACAAATCCCTTCTTGAGAGTGTGAAGAAACATTCACAATTGCCCTCCACAGCCCTACCCTATATGGTCTTTTGTGATCAATAGTCGCCCAATCACCCACATTACTCCCATATTTTCCAGCGATGACCTTCCTCCATAGACTATCTCTTTCCTCTAAAATCTCCAAAGCCATTTCCCTAGCAAAGCTTCATTGAAATCTTGCAATTGCCGTAACCCAATACCCTCAAATTTCCTAGGCCTACACATTAGGTCCCAATTAGCCCAATGATATTTACCCTTACCATCTCTATCACACCACAAGAAACCCCTTTCCAACTTCTCCATCCTTCCGGCAATTGAAGCTGTTATTTTAAAACAGAAAGTAGGTAGCTAGGGAGATTTGCAAGTGCCGACTTTTTCAAGACTAGTTTACCCCCTTTAGATAAATATCTACCTTTCCAAGAGGACAATTTTTTCTCCATTCTCTCCAAAGTGGGTTCCCACCGCTTTGGATCTGAACCGGGATCCCAACGGAACTCCCAAATATGTGGTAGGCAAATGTCCAATCTCACAACCCAGAATATCACACAACTCTTGCATCCCTATGACCAAGGTTCGCGATGTTGGTGTTGCCTAGCGTGTTGCCAGGTGACTTCGGCGAAATTTCGGCAACATGTTGGTGACATGGGGAAAAAAAGGGAAACTGTGGGGAAACCAAGGGGAAATGTGGGGAAACCATGGTTTTTTGATAGTGTTTTTGCCCCAAACTTTAAACATGTCTAATTAAGACCTAAATGCATCCAAATACATCAAAAAATGCAAAAACAAAATGCCTACACATTTAAAGTCATTACTTAAGGGGGTGTTAGCTTACATGTTGTTGGGTCTGTAAGCTGTAAAAAAGATGTTATATGTAATTAAGCCAATTAAAAGGGAATGTAAGTCAAACTAAAAGATACATTAAACGAGAAATCAAGTGCCAAATCCAAGAAAAGGGAAATTCGGGGGAAATGATGGGGAAATCTGGGGCAATGTGGGGTTTTTTATGGGCCCCCCCCTTTCCCCCCACCCAAGTTTTAAATAACCCTTATTAGTGTCTAAATACATCATAATATTATTAACATACAATATTTATTTAAATATTTTTTTTAATTTTTTAAAATTTTTTAAAAAATTTTTGAAATCTTTCCTCCATGTCGGTGACATGTTGAGAGACATGGGGGAAATTTTTGAAATTTTTTCCCTCATGATGTTGCCAATGTTGCTCGACATGGGGGAAAAACGAAATCTGGGGATTTACCCCCAGATTTCGTGTCGCTGAGGGGGGAAATGTCGCCGGCATTGTGAACACTGCCTATGACCTCACCAACACCTAACACCATACTTTTAGCTAGATTGATTTTGAGGCTCGAAACCTCTTCAAAGCACACTAGGATGTCTCTCAAATAGCCTAGCTGCACACGGGAGTCGCCACAAAAAACCAGTGTATCATCAGCACTCTGTAAGTGGAATATACATGGGCTGTTGCTCTCAGTTTTGAACCCCTCAAGAAGACCTGCCTCAAATCCTCGGGTAAGCATCTTGCTCAAAACTTATGAGACCAAGATGAATAGGAAAGGTGATAATGGGTCACCTTGCCTAATCCCTCTAGAAGCTTTGAAGAACCTCGATGCTTCCCCATTCACAAGAACCAAAAAATATGCCGAAGAGATACATATGCTAATCCAATTCCTCCACTTCCTACCAAAACCCATCTTTTCCATCAGGTAGAGAAGTAAATCTTACTCCATGTGATCATAGGCTTTCTCCATATCAAGTTTAGATAGCAAGCCACCCTTCTCTTCAGCAAGCCTAGAATCCCAAGCACTCGTTAGCTATTAGAACCCCCCCGCCCCCCAAAATAAAAAGCGCTCTGATTCTGGGCCATCAATGTAGGAATAACCCTACGCAATCTATCAGCCAACAATTTAGCAATAATTTTGTAGAAGCTCCCAACTAGACTAATTGGGCGGAAGTCTTTCAAACTCGATGCCCCATCCAACTTCGGAATAAGAGCAATAAACGTGACATTCGCACTCCTCTCCAATCCACCCATGTCAAAAAAGTCGTGTACAGCCTTCAATAGATCTCCCTTAATCACCTCCCAAAATTTCTTGTAGAAAGCAAAAGTAAAACCGTCTGGCCCAGGACCCTTGTTGCCATCCAGAGCATCGATCACGCTTTTCACCTCTTCCTCCGACACCCTTCTCTTCATCCACATCCTTTCCTCTTCCGAAATACGTTCAAAGTCCATGCCCATCAAACTTTAGTTTGAAACCATCTTGCCTAGAGGAAAGCTCCTCATAGAACCCTACCACAGTCTCCTTAATAGTCTTATCCCCTTCCACTACCTTATTCCCCACATGGAGCTGCTCAATCATGTTCACCCTCTAATTCCTTCACTTGATTTTTAATTGGAATTTATTTCATTCTTACATTTTTATGTTGTTCACATTAGGCTATATTGGAAGGAATGACGTCACATTGCTTATTTATTTTTTTAAGAAAATATTGCATGTATTGTTGTTCAACTTGTCGTAGAATACTTAAGAATCATGTATAATGAATTGCTCTGGAGCTCGTCTCCTACGGGATCGCCTATGCTATAGGCGGGTCTATTGCCTAGGTTCCTAGACGTTTTTACAACCTTGGTTAGCATCTTCAACATTCTTAATTATATCCAATTTAGCTTTTTAAATATGTAAATAATATGTTTTCAGAATAAAAGTCAAGCCATTTTTTTTATCTATGCTTACTGGGTTAGGCTCTTGGAAATGTCTAGCACAATGCTGGAAATTGTTTTTTAATCTACTCTCTCTCTATCTCTCTCCCTTTGTTTTTGATGCACATTTTAGGTTGATATCAAATTCCTTTTCTTAGAAGAAAAGAGAAGGGCATGATGAGACATCATCTATATGGGCTCTACCAATCTTTAAAAACACATGTTATTATCTACTTCTTCTTCTACAACTTGTTGATAGGAAGCTTTAATTGTTGCATACTTGTTCTGTTAATTTTACAAGAAGGGAGTAAGAGGAACTGATGTAGAATTCCAATTTGAGTGCTAACGAAATCTACATGTTTTTACTAACAAAAAGTAAATGGCTAAATAAGTAAAAGAGAGAAAAGAAACGAAAAATAGAACAGTAAAATGACAGATGTTTATATAAATTTTAAGCCTTTTGGTTATCATATTCCACCTCTTTCTTTTCATCTGGAGATCATTCTGCACATAACACACCTATTCTGTCCTTTTTTTCTTCATCTGTCGCTTCTCTTATTTGTACATGATCCCTACATTATTAACTATCATGAAGTATATGTCTAGGCCTGTTTCCTAAAACATTTATATTGCTCGTGGATGCAAGCTTTTCATCTTGGTAACACTTCTCTTTGTTACTTTTTGTTAAGATTTGAGGTGGTATTCAACATTCAACTGGTATTATTGTTAGCGACTCTTCATATGGCTTTATCTTTTCCCTCATTATAACCCTGATTGTGACGCCTTAGGGTTCTCTCTTTTCTGGTACTCATTCGTGTAAGGGATATATCTCTTTCTGAGATTTTCTTTATATAATTATCTCATGGATCTGGTCTCAATGAGCAGATCAACATTTTTCTAAATTGAAATAATTTTGATTTCACCTGGTTTTGTGGTATTGGGACCTGTGGGCAATATATCCCCTTATAGTTTCATCCATCTAGTTATCATCACCATGACATCGGTTCATGTTAATTTCATGATCATCCAGCATCCATAGAATTGGTCTTTGGTATCTCCAGATTTTCTGTCATGCCCCGAAATCCGTTGCACAACATGAATTTCCAAGCAGGCAACTTAATTCCCAAACCCTGAATCAGTTCCATCAAACCATATTTGTATAAATTACCACCAATTTTGTTGTTAGTGTTGTTTCTATTTATTTTATTTTAAATAATAATATCTAGCAACAGAATTTAAACAATCAAATCTCACGACATGAATATGAATAAATGAATAAAATCAAAGGAGTGGTAAATAAAATCCACCATCACTCCTATAAGATCCAAGAAGTAATCTCATCAAATCCTGACTAATTAAAAAAAAGTGTCACTAATGAGTTTCACATGGAAAAAACCAATCACAAAACTCATATAAAACCAAGACAGCATGGTAACCACATCCTTTGTCCATGGAAAAAACCAATCACAAAACTCATATAAAACCAAGACAGCATGGTAACCACATCCTTTGTCCATCAGAGGAACACATTCATGTACCTTATGCATTCTTATTTCCTCAAAATATTAACAATAGAGTGAGTTCACAACACAATAAGTAGAAATCTCCATTTTTAACAAAACATGGTATAGGATTTCTCTTCCCCAATCTCATTATCTCACATGATGCATGAAACATTTAATCTCTACACATTTATTACTAGATGGATGCATGTTATGCAAGGCACACACAGATTCCCTTGCAATCATACATGATCGTAGATAGTAACTAATGTGTGCAATGCAACTAAAAATGTGCTCTAATGAGGGATACACAACTCAAATCTAACTGGTCTTACGGATACCTACTGATTAGAGTGATCCAACTTAAGGCTAGGATCAAATGCCTCTAGATCTCACTTTACAGCCCACAACAGAGATCAGACTATTCAAGCTCTTCACATGTACATCTTGGTTCTAGAGACTTTAAACCTGTGGGTCTCAATTGCCCAATCTATTTTATTTAGGGACTCAAACCCACAAAGCATCTAATTACTAAACTCCCAATTCTGGGCACCCTGATATGGATTCATACAGGAATGATGCCATGCATGTTCAGAGTCGTAATCAAAATTCGAATCCTACGTTGGTACAACTCAATACCACACCATTACTATCTAGTTCTTAACCCGACTCATTGTCGTGTCAAATGCAACTTATAATGCGATATATCAATCCAAGACTTAAAAATATTAAACAACAAACATAAGCTGAAAGCTCAGATGAGTAAGCCCTTCAAATCGTGGTATTTACATATAAACACATGTTACGAGAAAATAAGTAATATCATATAATAGCTGAGAAATAATGAATAGTATCTCATAGATATGAGCAATACACACACACACACACCACATAATGCCGTTCTCTCCCATCTCACATGGTTTTGTCTCAATGATTGTAAGTCCACACAACTTGGTCAACTATACTAATATGCCTAACTCTATATGATAACATGCAAGTCAAGTGCATCATACATAAGACAAATCACATAAAACATGTACAATCAATATGAAATGCAGATGCATGCTGTTTAGCATTCGTATAGTAAATGTCCACACCCGATCCAATCCCGGTTTGTCTAAGATGTCATCGTGAACCATCCTCCCCATACAGGGCCATAGACAAGAGATTATTCTACAAGCGCACCGCAGTTTCTGGGGCTTTCGACCCAGTGGGCACAATCCCCACGCCTTATTTTTGATCATGTGAACATATCTGGGGCATCATCTATAAACTCTCCCTTGTGAAGCATTACTACGATATGATCTACTAACAGAATTCATATCAATCATTTGTCCAACCAGACAAGAATTCGTATAACCAGACGAGCATTTGTCCACCGGACAAGCAAATTGGTCTATTGGGGTAGCAAATTCCTCAACCCACAATAATCACAACATAATCGTGTACATGATATCCACATAACATTCATACACATAATCCAAGAGTGGTTTCTAGTGTTACCTCAAATCAGAACTTATCCATGCGCCCATACACACAGATAGTCTGTAATAGGTTCCACTATGACCTCAAACCAGAAACTATATCTGACAATTCCTCATCAGGAATCGAAGTGTCAAGTCAAACCATAGTGTAAAGGATTGTCCGATCTCGGTCTGGATTGGACGATCCAACTCGGGATCGGACCAAGTCGATCCCTGATCCGAAACCTATCCCAAAAACCCTGAAAATAGATTAACTCGGTCCGATCCCGATACAACTCGGGGATCTTGACAATCCGTCTCGAAATGGGCGAGTTGGATCGTCCGATCCAGGACGATCCAAAAAAAAAGATAAATTTTGTGGATCGGTTTGGATCGAACCGGGACGATACCCGATCCAAAACCGAGTTTAAACACTATGAGTCAAACTCATTGGAATTAATCAAAGTCACAATACTCTCATATAGATTAATACCCTATTACTAATGCAATTCATACAACATAGTATATCATGTTCACACACATCACATTCATCAAGCAACCACATGAGAAATATTCTCATGATATAAGTTATCATATTTCACATATCTAAATATCACACGTATATTAATAATAATTATAAGTAGATATAAGTATATATAGTGCATAATCATCCTTATCATCATTCAAACATAGGCATAATCCTAATCATAAGCATTACTATATTAAATACTTATCAAATCAGTAAATATATTTCATATTCCATCTATTTAATGTATGAACATGCTACACACAAAATTTCATGGTCATAGGACCATCTTCCAAATTTTCGGTATGACGACCCCTTTGCCGAGGCATGCCGAAGTCCTTCGGTTACCATTTTGGTATGCCGAAGTGTGTTCGGTAGACCAACCAGAATGTATAAAAATCACACACAGAGCTTCGGTAGGGGATTCTTATGCTGAACTAGTTTCGATAGACCAACCCGCAACCATCAAATCTCAAAAACTCCTTTGGCAGACTCTCCGGTATGTCGAAGTTAGTGCCGAAGCTGCCCAAAAATCTCAGAAAGCCCTTTGGTATGCCGAGGGGTATACTGAAGTACGCAAACCCAGAATTTTGAGTAAAAACCACACATCAATGCACACATACATACATACATATGATTATATCACACATCATAAAATAGATTTCTATACAAAACCCATTAATTTAAATACACAAAAACAACATCTAACACATTCCTAAAATTATACTTAGATTCATAGTTTAGAACACTTCTAAACCTATGCTTAAAGAAAAACATGCTTCATACTTCTTATAATGAATTGGATTAATTATATTTTATATATAAACATGGGGGAACATATATATCATTCACAAAGGAATCCACCATGTTAGAACATGGATCTAGGCTAAAATACACAAGAAATTGAAAGGGAAACTCACTTGGATAGAAATTTAAAAAAAAATAGATAATTAACACCAAGAATTAAAAAAAAGAGGAATCTTTTAGATAGAAATATATATATATATATATATATAATTAACACCAAGAATTAAAAAAAAATGGAATGTATTAAAAAATTTGGACTCTATCCTCCCTTTTAGATAAAAAAAGATAAGGACATCTATATATGTATAGAAATAAATTTTTAAAAAAAGAAGGAAAAAAAAAAGGAATTATGTACGGAAATATTCTTAAAAGTAGTATTTGCTTTTAATAGTAGTATAGATTTTGAAAACGTACATTCAATTTTATGAAATTTCACAAAGAGTTGCTGACCTTACAATATTTACAAAAAGTATAACTAAAATGAGCTACCCTTAAAATAAACTAATTAAATTCAAACACATAATAAGTATAAAAGAGTTTAAGCATATAGTTCATATTAGAATCCTATTATTTTATCATTCTACCCTTATTATAAAAAAATTTCTTTTTATGATTTTTGAGACCGTACAATCTGCCCTCCTTAAAAGACTTTGGTCCTCGAAATTAAAAAGCATAGGTGATCTAAAAACACATATATATATATACTACTATTAAAACTATTTATACCTTTAAACTAATAACTTAAAATAAAATAGTTTTTGTTATATAAACAACTTTTTATATATAATAAAATGACAATTTCTAAAATTCATCACTTTTATTTATACTTATAATAAAAACTTTTATTTAAGCTTATTTATAAATTTTAGGCAACCCAATATAATCATACTCATTATACAAACATAAAAGACCTAAAAACATTAGAAAACACCTAAAATATCTTTTGTTATAATAAATAGAAATCTATTAAAATTTCTTGAAGAATTTATTTAAATAATAATTTTATAACTATTAGTAATTTAAAAGTCTTCTAATGTTATTTTAAATTATTAAAAGTATTAGAATTTCGATTTAAAGAGATACATATTGTACTAAAATTCATATATTTTAACAAGTTCTATTTAAAAGATTTAAGAAAAGGCTAGTTTACACAAAATTATATTTATTAGATATAATTGAGAGGTCATATTATAGTTAAAAATGAAAGATATGATATGAAATGTAATAGTCATTGTAATTTTGAAAATTTGAAAATTTTACTTAACAATTAAAAATATCTTAAAACGTAACCATGTATTTTGATATTTTGTATGAAAATTCTCATAAGAATAGTGGACTTTTATTTAATGACTAAAGTTAAAATAATTCAGAAAAACTAGGCTCCTAAAAATTATGTTAAATATAAATCAATAAATATTATTAAAAGTTAAATTTTTGACTATAATTATAAATATAATAATACCTAAATTTTTGAATATAAAGAAGTCAAATATGTCAATTATCATATTGATTAATAAGTGTTGTCATTCGATATTATAATATTCTTTTAAATTGTAGAAAACTGTTTCATCTTTTATAATCTTTAATTTAAATTTATAACAATAATGAAAATAAAAGAATTAATTTTATATAATAAGTTTTATAGTACTTCATAAAAATTCAATCAATAAAAGAATCATGAACTTATCATTTATTTTAAACTTATCTATTAGTTCTTCACTATTATTTTTATAGATATTCTCATAAATATTACCTCTTTACGTTATCTCTTCATTAAATTATAGAAATTAAAAACCTTATTTTGTGTTTTATAGTCAAAAGTTTCACTCTAGTATCCCTTTATTAATACCAAATTACTAAATAAAATTAGAAGAGATAACTAATACAAAATAACATTAAATTCAATTAAATTAGTTAAAGATAATCTAAGTACTTTTTATTGAATGAATTGAATAATAATAAGATTCAATTAGTTTATTACTAATTATTTTTATTTATTGTTTTATAAAAACTTGGGAGAAACATTGTCAAGTTTTTATTATCAAATCAATAATATTTTATTTGCATGATTTAATTATATTATATTTTATATAATCCCATCTATCACATGCAAAGCAATAAAATTATACACACTATATCACATACGATTCACACTCCAATTTGCATTCATTCACTCCATTCACATGCATTTATCTCAATTTATTAGGCGAGCACTCATAGTCTTCACCCGGTTGTGGGCCAGTCTTGATCGGAACCTAAAATAAGTTCACCAGACCCTGGTCCAATAAATTACTTGGTGTATATATTATAATAATCATGTAATACATATATTATATAAATTTTACTTTATATATATTTATCTTTTTAATTCTTTGTAATTTATATAGCTTTAATTTCTATCTCCTTTCCAAGGAATTTAATTCAATGTATTTCGAACTACATTGACTTCAATTTTTGGAAAAATAGTTAGTATTAGGATTATAAATACATTTTGATAAAATTTCTCATTCAACATATTGCAAGCCTTTGATCATCATGTTTCATGGAGACAATGCAATCCAGCATATTCACCACACACTACATCCTTATGGTTCAACCTTCAGACTTTTAGAAATAGGGGTCTCTATTCCCAATTGCCTATTCGGAAATCACCTAGTAAGGACGCACAGAACAACAATTATCGTACCTCATTATCTTCCTACATACCTATTTCCCTTTACCCTCATAAATCTTACAAATTTATTATTTCTAGTCCCAAGTCCTATTCAATTTCCTAACTTTTTATTAAGATTTATTAGAACTTAGGCTCTGATACCACTTTTGTCACTTCCCAAACCTAGAGTACTCTATGGGAGACCTTAAAGGTTTGAAAATGTAACTCTCATCCCATATCTACATTGGAGTGGCTAAGCAATATAGAACATAAGCAAAAGCAACAACATTAGTTCTAATAAATAATGATAATAATTACAATCTGTTTAACTAAGTCATATGAGTTCAACTACAACAATAAAGACATGTAGACTTCTACCCTTTTATTCTCAATATAGCTGAACTCTCCGATATATCAATTCAGGACCTGAAAATATTAAACAATAAACATAAGCTGAAAGCTCGGATGAGTAAGCCCTTCAAATCATGGTATTTACTCATACACATGTTACGAGAAAATAAGTAATATCATATAATAACTGAGAAATAATTAATAATATCTCATAGATATGAGCAACACACAGAAACACCACATAATGTAATTCTCTCCCATGTCACTTGGTTTTGTTTCAATGACTGCAAGTCCACACAATTTGGTCAACTATACTAATATGCCTAACTCTAAATGATAACATGCAAGTCAAGTGCTTCATACACAAGACAAATTACACAAAACATGTACAATAAATATGAAATGCAGATGCGTGTTGTTTAGTATTCGTATAGTGTATGTCCACACCCGATCCAATTCCAATCTGTCCAAGATGTCATAGTGAACTATCCTCCTTGTTAAAGGGTAAATATGTAAAGTGTCTATATGGTTGTCCCACATTGGTTTAAGTGTTAGAAATATAGGTTAAGTGCTAACCTATAAATAGGATCCTTGTATTCTTTATTTACATGTAAGTTGAATATAATTATTCATTCTTCATATTTACATGGTATCAGAGATGGGAGGCTCTCTGGGATTGCTTACTGTTCACGAGGGCACTGTTCACAAGTACTAAGCCTCCCATCTCTGGGATTGCTTACTGTTCACGAGGGTACTATTCACGAGTACTTATCTAGGGTTTTCAGATCTTTGATACTGTTCACGAGGTTACTATTCACGAGTACTTTTCTAGGGTTTTCAGATCTTATATTATATTCTATTTTTCTGGGATTGCTTATTTTTTTTCTAACCCTAGCCGCAGATCTGTTTTGCAGGTTCTCTAACCCTAGCCGCATCCCTTCTTTTCTCTAACCCTAGCCGTTGATCTATTTTGCTGGTTCTTTAAACCTAGCAGCAGCCCCTCTTTTTTCTAAACCTAGTCGCAACCCTTCTTTTCTCAAATCAGATCTCAAAACCTCCAGCTGTTGCTCTTTGTGGTTTCAGATCTGTTTGAATTTCTTGTGTTTACTTATGGAGTCCAAGACTATCATCCAACTCACCACTCAGAAGTTGAATGGTAACAACTTCCTTCAATGGTCCAATTCCATTACTATGGCTCTTTGGCTTAGGCCATGACACGCATCTCACTAATTCTGCTCTATCCGATGATGAAAAAACCATTAAGGCATGGAAATAGTTAGATGCTCAGATTGTTACTGTTCTATGGAACTCTATGGAATCGGAGATTGCGGATATGTGTAATCACCTGGGTACGTGTAAAGAGATTTGGGAGTATGTCCACCTCCTTTATTCTAGCAATTTGACTCGCATGTATGATCTCTCCTTTCAGTATTTCAAGCTGCAGCAGACCAATTCGTCCGTTACAGAGTACTTTGTTGCTCTTAAAAGGTTACATGAGGCGTTGAATAACGTTATGCCATTGACTACCAGTGCTCAAGAACAACAGAAACAGAGGAAACAAATGTTAGTTATGAAATTTCTCGCCTGTCTAAAATTTGAATATGAGCCGATTCAATCTCAGATACTTGGTAGTGCTACTCTTCCCTTTTTTGCTAAGACCTATCAGCGTGTTCTACGGAGCATCCCTCGTGAGTCACCCTCACCTTCCCCGGTTGCTGATCATTCCGCACTTGTTACTCAGACCTCTCCACCAGTTTTTGGTAGGGGTGGTTCCACTCGTGGAGGACATGGCTGGGAATTTCGTGGTGGCCGCACCGGACGTGGTAGAGGTCAGACCAGACAGTGCTCTTTTGGCAGCCGAGATGGGCATAGCAAGGAAACATGCTGGAAACTCCATGGACGTTCTCCTCAGGTTGTGAATGCTGCTCTTTCTGACCCTGGATACTCTCATGCTCTCGTTGCTGTAAATACTGTTACTGTTACTTGAGAGGAATACTCTCAGCGTCTTCAGCTACAGGCATCTCACCAGGTTTCTACTCCGTCTACTTCCCTAGCACCGAGAGGAGGTACACCTACTACTAGCATAGCCTCTAGTTCTTTCCCATGGATAATTGACTTTATAGCTACTAATCACTTGACAAGTATATCTAGTCTTTTTACATCTCTCCAGTTGTCATCATCTCTTCCCCAAGTTACTTTAGCAGATGGGTCGTCTACTCCTGTTGAAGGAATCGGGACTGCCCGACCCTCTTCATCTTTATCCTTGTCATCTGTTTTGTATTTACCGCGTTCTTCATTTAATTTAATATTTGTTGGTAAATTGACTAAGGATCTTAATTGTTGTCTCTTTTTTTCCTAATTCTGTTCTTATTCAGGATATGACGATCCGGAAGACGATTGGTGTCGGTCATGAGTCCAATGGTCTCTACTACTTTGATGGCGATCCTATCACTCCATCCCCCACTGCCTGTCCTGCTACAATATC